>AJWJ01000001.1:0-175892 GCA_000277445.1 Polysphondylium violaceum | reverse complement strand
AAGGTTGAAATTAAACTGAAGGCAATGGAATAAATGTAATAATAATTAATAATAACAATAATAAAAACAATAATAATTGCAATACAATAAAAGGATTAAAATTAAATAATGGCCATTATAATAAATAAAATCTAAATATAAATGCTTCCAAGAATTCTCCGAGTATTCTCATATGGACAGAGTGTTTTTGATAGTTTCAAAAGAAATGGATGTTTTATAATATTATTAATAATTTATTTAATATGAATTAATGATATCCATTAAAACTTTCATTGATGGACGACCAATACCTCCGACTGTGTCGAAACCATCGAGAGCAGAATAACCAAAATCACAACAAACTGGTGAATAATCGGAAAGACCACAACGATTGTTACCAACGATAACATCGTAAAAGGCATCTGGATGTTGTTGAGCAATTTGATAGAATAATGGATTAACAAAACCAAGTCTTGGTAAACCTGCATTTAATCTAATATCATTTAAAATTGTAATTAAACCTGCAAAAATCTATAATATTTGAATGATTGATTAATAAGAGTTTTATATTGATGATGATTGATAAAATACATACTGGAGCACTAGCACTAGTACCATCAACGGTAGCCCATTGACCTCCATTAATGACGTAGAGGTTGTGACCAATGGTAGAGAAATCTGGATAAGCTCTACCGGATCTGTTAAAGTAGTTGCTTGGTGGAGTAAGAGAGAGAGCATCAGATTTGGCGAGATAAGAGTCGACAAAATCTTTTTGATAATAGGCAGTAGATTGAGAATCCGAGAAACCACCACCACTGGTCCACATCATACCATAGTCAATAGAAACACCAACTTCACCAACTGGTTCATCTTGACATGGGATACCACCGTTGCTGTATTGTTGGTAACAGATTGGTTCGGCAAATGGAGTGTAAAAGATGGAACCGACAGCGGTAACATAGGGACTGTTTGAAGGCCAGTCTGGGTTGAGTGGCTCACAGGTGGACATACCCATTGGTTCGCCACCAAGGTCACCAGCACCACTGTCACCAGAGGCAATGACAACGGTTAAACCGAGACCAGCGAGGATTTGGAGTTGGGTTTCACATCTAGCCATGTAACCTTGACCTTGATATTTATCGACATTTCTTTCAGTCATACCATAGGAGAGAGAGTTTACAATGGGTGGATTGGTGGTGCCGGCAATGTCGATGGCCCAAGTTAAAATATCATCGATTTCAACAGAAGAGTTGGCATAGATGGACCAAAAGGTGGTTGGGGAGCCAACAGAGATACCCATAATGTATTGGATATCAAGAGAAGCTTCCATACCTGGGTTGGTGACGTCGTTTGGACCAATGACAGTGACGTTGGTGTTGTCAGGAAGACCCATGCTATTGAAAAAGGTGCTAAGATCTTGTGGACTATAATATTGTTGTTCAAATTCAACGACACATTGGGTGGCTTCTGGGTTGGTGACAACATAGTTGTCTGGAATACCGTAATAGTGTTTGATGGTTTGTGGAACGACGACTGGGTTGCTGACAAATGGATAGTTCCAAGTGCTGACTTCACCGACAACAGTATCGGCAATAGTGATAAAGGTTGGTTGGTAGAGGATACCGGTGGCTTGAGCAACACAGGTAACTTGGCCATCAGTGCCGACGGTGCAAACTGGAGTAACAGCGAGAGTTTTAATAGTGTCGGTTGGTTGGAGAACTGGGCTGACACTGACGTCGATTGGGAAATATTTACCGCCACAGGATGGATTGCAAGCGGGAGCATAGGTGATCTTGATGATCTCGCCCATACCCTTGATGCCAATGATTCTTTGACCGCTTTGAGCAGAGCTGCTGCTGTCGCTGACAGAGGTTGGGGTTTGGATTCTGCTCTTGATAACGGGGAAATTGGATACACCAGTGATCAAGTCAATGTGATTTTGAACAAAAGCTGGAAGGACTGGGTCAACAGCAGATCTGAGAATAGTGTTTCCATTGGCATGTTGGTAGTGTTGGATCTTGACGCCCAACATCTTTTCGACATTCTTTACCTTCATAACAACTTTGATGCTGTCAAGATTTGGATGATACTTTAAGGACACTGGATTGTATTGATGGATCCATTCCTCGACGGTGTGTCTAGTGTGTTCGGTTGGGGCAATGATGGCGGTAATATCAGAGATTTCCATCCATTGACCATAGTTTTGAGAGTTTGGATTAGCAGCATCTTGGACTCTTTGCTCCAATACATCTAAATTTTGTTGTTTGAGATATACTCTGAATATCATGTGTTCCTCGGACATCCCGTACACTTGATTGGTGGTTTCCCATTTCAACTCTGGATGAAATTTAGCATTTGCAACAGCAATCACTAATAAGAAACCAAGTAAAATACTTAATTTATTCATATTGTTTTTAAAATATATCTATAGGAGTAGATAGATATATATATGAGATATTAATTATAAAAATGATCACGGTGTGCGAAATTTTATAAAGTTTTTTTTTTTTGCATTTTTTCAAAAATTTCTTGTTTAGAAACTTCAAACGAAAATCATCATTCGTTTTTGGCGTCATGGAATCTACATTCCTGTTCTTTGGCACACATTAACTAATAATAGTATTTCAACAATTCATATCTATGACAATTGTGCATTTTGATAAATTCATTGGAAATGTAAATCTCCAACTTTAGGAGGGAATTCTGATTTTTCGAAAAATAAAAAGAGTGTGGTGTGTTGTATTTCTAAAAATAATACATGATCATATGATAGATCTTAGTGATCGTGCAATACATAGTAGAATAAAATAATAAAACTACCTCACAGTAAATATTTCCCTCGAATCTTCATTTTCGAGTTGTAGTTTTTTATTAGATTTTACAAACGGTGGATTTTATAAGTATTCAATGGTTCTTTCCAACTTTAATCCTCTTGAGGCCTTTATTAAAATAGTGAAACCAATCAAGTTGATTTCAGAAATTTTATCAATAAAGTCTGAGAGAGTACCAAATGTGTTGTATTGATTTTTTGTTGATGAAAAGCATTCTCCAATTAAAAATACCTTGTCAAGCTGACATTCTACCAACAAGTCAACTATTTTTTGATGCTCCTCTTTACTATACTCCCCAACCTGTAGCATGTCACCCAAAATCACCGCTTTGGGAGAAACGTTGATGTTCTTGAAATTTAAAAGAGAGGCATACATACTCGTTGGATTGGCATTGTATGCGTCAATAATCAAGGTATTATGTTGTGTCTTTTTAAGCTGAGAGCGATTATTTTTGGGAACGTAGTTTTGTAGTGCAGAGTTGATCAATGCAGTTTCAACATTGAAAAAAGAACCAATGGCTGCTGCTGCCAAAGCATTTTCTAAATTATATTCACCAACAAGTTGAGTTTGAATAAGTTGAAGCTCACTATTGTTTGTTTTCCAATCAAAAGAAAAATAGAGAGAACGCTCAGAATTGACTTTTCCACTGACGAATAACCCTGATGTGGTTCCATATTCAAATTTATCCAATCCACTCGATATCTCTTGTAGAAATTGATTACTGTGATTAATGAAAATCTTCCCTTTTTTTGACCGGATATAATCATATAATTCACCTTTGGCTTTTATTACGCCCTCAAATGAACCAAATCCTTTGAGATGGGCCTTTCCTACATTGGTTATAATTCCAATATCTGGTTGGGCAATTTCACAGAGTGTTTTTATATCACCCGGGCCACTTGCTCCCATTTCAATGACTGCAAATTCATGATCATTTCTCAACTTTAACAGAGTGAGAGGCAGGCCAATAGCGTTATTCAAGTTGCCTTGTGTAAACAGTGTCTTGTATTTTTGAGATAAAACAGATGCAACCAATTCCTTGGTCGTCGTTTTTCCATTGGATCCGGTAATGGCAATGAGGGTGGTTCCTGTACATTGCCCTCGATGGTGTTTTGCCAGCTCTTGCAGAGTCTGCAAACAGTTGTCTACCAATATCGTTTTTGGAGCCTCTGCATACTCTGCTTGATCAACAATGGCATACGCACATCCCTGCTCCAAGGCCTTTCCAGCAAACGCATTTCCATTAAAATTTTCACCCCGCAATGCCACAAATATTGAATTGGGCAAACAAGCACGGCTGTCTGTAGTGACGACAGGATGCTGCAGATACAACTGATACAATTGCTCCATTACTTCAGTTTTTGATTGTGCATGGGGTCCTTTGTCCTCTTGCCAAATAAATAAATTTAATATAAAAATCCCATTTGTGTCTCTTTCTAAATTTAACAAAATAAAATTTTTATTTTTTTTATTTTTTTTTCTATTTTTCGCAAAAAAAAAATAAAAAACTACGTAGTCTGTGAGGGGTGGGAACATCAAGAGTTTTTCTGTGATTACATACATACACACGCTCATCGATAATATACACATATATTATATCTACAGATAGTGATAAAGACAGATAGAGATATTGTTTTGTTTAGGTGTGATTCAAGGGGACATAAGATGTGTAATCACTTTTCTCCTCAATCGTCTATTATTACCTCATTTAACATATTACAATAAACACACACATTATACAGCACGAATCGAAAGATCTGTCAACAATACAAAATAATAATATAATCAATCGTCACAAATACATTTTCTATACTCAGTCACACTCACGCAAACACATTTGATATCTAAATTATATTGGATATAGTATAAACAATAAAATGGATGATTCAATAGCTTTAATGTTTAACAACACATTACAAAAGATCTTTAGTCAAAGTTCTAGAAAAAACATACCACTAAGAGATGCTTGTAAAATTGCTCAAGACACAATTAGAGATTCTCCATTATTCTCTAAACCTCCATCAAATCCACCTAATCAACCTCATCAATAGTAAATATTTATATATATTTATAGATACTGACTAGACATCATTATATATTAATAGTTGTGTTGTTATTAAATAGTGATATTAAAGAATATGAAATATTAGGAAATAATTTATTTAAACCATTAAAACTAGCATGCGAAACAAAGGAACCTAAAATTATGACGGCTGCATTAGATTGTTTAGATGTATGTATTTACTCTTATAATATCTGTTTATTCAAGATCACTAATATCCATCGATCTATCTAATAGAAAACAATGTCATACGGTATCATTAAACCATCATTGATTGATGATTCAACACCAGACAAGAAAAAGTTAATGGAGAGTATAGTAAATATGATTGGAACTTATTTTAGTTTTCAAGATGATAATGTTCAATTACAAATTATTAAAGTATATATGTGTGCCTAATTGTCATTTTCATGTGCAGCGATAATATACTAACAGCATTTAATTTTAGGCATTATTAACAGCAGTTATTACACCATTGTGTGATGTTCATGATTCATGTCTAATGAATGCCATTAGAACATCTTATAATATTTATTTAGTTAGTACAAACAAAATCAATAGCACTGCAGCAAAGAGTGCTTTGTTTCAAATGGTAGATTGTGTTTTATTAAGATTTGAATCTATTAGTCAACAAAGAATTAGTCATCATAATAGCAATAATCTACAACAACAACAACAACAACAACCGCAACCAAATCCTTTATCTGCATCAAGTGAAGAAATGTAAGTATTGCTTATAATTTGTAATATATGTAATGTATTGCTAATAATCATACACACTCTCTCCTACTACTATAGTAATTCAATATATCAAACAAATTTATCAGATGTTATTTTATTATTTAGAGCATTTTGTAAACTTTCAACAAAAGAGATTCCTGAAGGATCGTTGTTGGATTCACATGAAATGAAGAGTAAAATATTGTCTTTGGAATTGTTGAGTAGAATACTCGAGAATCCATTCCCTTCGCTAAAGTTGTCTGAAAAGTTTATAAATAGTTCGATAAAAAGATACTTGTCGATATCTTTACTCACCAATGGCACCAGTCCCCATCTTCCAGTCTTTAAACTCACACTCACATTGTTTTTATCGCTGATTATTCACTTTAAAGAGCATCTCAAGGAAGAGATTGGTTTGTTTTTCAGCAAGATTCTCTTGAATGTGTTGTCGTCAAGCACATGTTCGGCAAAACAGAAATGGCTGATTTTGCCCGTACTCTATGAAATCTGCAAGAATCCGCAAACCATTGTAGATATATTTGTAAACTATGACTGCGATCCCGAGAGAAAAGACATCTTTGAAAAAATGGTCTACGAGCTCTCGCGTGTGGCCCAAGGCACCATCACCGAGCGATCGAGCAGCATCGACGACATGAAGTTTAAAACACTGGGTTTGGAATGTATTGTGACCATCATGAAATCGTTGGTCGACTGGAGCAAGGAGCTCTATGATTTTAAAAAGGAGAAAAACACTCTCTCTTCAAGCGCAAATTCTACACCAAGAAAAAGTAATCCAAATCTTCATCACCACACTCGTACCTCGTCATCATCAAACAACAGCACCAAAGACGAAGACAGCGATGGTAGTGATAACAACACTAGCAAAACACCCCTTGAACAAGGTATACGTCGATTCAACCTCTCTCCCAAAAGAGGTATCGAGTATCTAATTAAATCAAGTCTCATCAAAGACAATGATATCGAAGATATAGCAAATTTTTTAAAATCAAACTCAAATTTAGATCCAAAAAGAATTGGTGAATATTTAAGTCAAAAGTATGTATCTAAAGATCTATAGTAGATCCTCGATAAATAGTAGATATAGATATTAATAATTAAAAATACTTTTATAGTTATAGTATATTATATAAATATATAGAATCATTTAATTTCAAAGACAAGTTGATAGATGTTGCGTTGAGAGAATTGATATCATGCTTTTTATTGTCAAGTGAGAGTTCAACGATTGACAAGATTGTTGAAAAGTTTGCAGAGAAATATTACAATGATAATAGCGGCGTCGGTAGCAATTCAATATTTTCCAATGCAGAGTCTATTTATCTACTCTCTTATACGATTATAATTTTGTCTACAGATTTACACAACCCATCAATCAACACCAAACTCACTCACAGTGAATGGATCAAAATGAATAGCAAGATCAACAATAGAATGGATTTTGATGAAAAGTTTTTATTGGATATCTATAATCGTGTCAATCAAGAGCCATTCAAGATTATGAGCGACAGCGATATCTCTGTAGTCGACAGCCAAGAACGATTGCTCCGATTCAATAGAGAGAGCGACTATATTGCCAAGCAGTGCCAAGAGCTCATCAAAGCCAAGTTGTCCAAGAAATCCATATTTTACAAAGCCAGAAACATTGAGCATGTCCGTCCTATGTTTTTGTTGTCTTGGTGCTATGTGCTCTCGACGCTCAGCGTGGTGTTGGACGACACCAAAGACAAAAAGGTCATCTCCCTCTGCTTAGAAGGCTTTTCCTATGCCATACGTGTCAGTTGTGTCTTTTATCTCAATGTCGAGCGATCATCGTTTATTACCGCCCTTTCTAAATTCTCTCTGCTCGACGCCATCAAAGATCCTTCATTGAAAAACATAGAGTGTGTCAAAACCCTGCTCTCGATTGGTATCACTGAGGGTAACTATCTCCAAGACTCTTTTACCTCGATTCTGAAATCAATCTGTATCTTGGAACGTTTTCATTTGTTTGATAGCTCCAATGACAAGGACAACAATAGCAGTGCCAACAGCACATCAACGACACCACCCCAACAACAAATTCAATATCAATCAGCTACGGCCACCACCACCAGTACCATTGAGCTCCAACTAAAGAAGCTCATGGAAGATAACCCAAAAGACGTCTTTTTCGACTCGATTCAAATCGAGAGAATCTTTACAAACTCTATCAATCTGTCTGACGACTCGATTGTCACATTTTTCAGATGCTTGTGCGAAGTGTCTGAAGATGAAATCAGTCACTACTCGAGAAACTATAGTTTGGTGAAATTGGTCGAGGCCATTGAATACAATTTCAAGAGAATCAGATTGGTCTTTTACAACATATGGGAGATTGTCGTGGAGCATTTCACACGGGTTGGCTGTAACAGTAATATCGATATAGCCCAACACTCGATCGACTCGCTCAGACAGCTCGCGGGCAAGTATCTCGAGAAGCAAGAGTTGGCCCACTATAATTTCCAAAATGAATTTTTGGATCCTTTTGAAAACATCATGATCAACAATCCCTCGTTGCAAATCAAGGAGCTCATCATACGTTGTATCTGTCAATTGGCCATCACCAAGGCTGGCAATATCAAGTCTGGCTGGAAGACGATTCTCAAGGTGCTCAATCTCGGCGCCCAAGTGCAAGACGAAAACATTGTCTCGCTCTCGTACCAAGGCATCGAACAATTGATTGCTACAAACTTTAATCTTGTCAAGGAAAACTACTTTATCAACGTCATCAACTGCTTGTCTTCGTTTTCCAATGAAAAGGTCGAGTATCCCGACATTTGCATCAAATCACTGGACCTCCTCGACCAACTGGTCGCCAAATTGAATCTCGACAACGGCGACAGTATCGGTAAATTGCTGTTACCCATCCTCAAGGGCATGTCGGGCCTGATGAACCATAACAATGAAAAAGTCAGAAACCAATCGACCAACTTGTTTTTCAAGAAGCTCAACGAAAATGGCCAGCTGTTCAACACCAAGACATGGGAAGATATTATCAAGCAAATCATTGTGCCCATTTTCTCCAAGGTCGATATCTCGGGTGCCGCCGGCAAGAGAATCGAGTTTGACAACACCTGGAAGCAAACTCTCCCATTGGCCTTGGACCATTTGATCCAGGTGTTCCACAAATTTAGTGATAATCTTACACCACTCTACCCATCGATCCTTGTGTTGTTGGAGCCCTTTATTTGCAGCCCCATTGAAACATCTTGCATCATCGGTTGCGACTATTACTACAAGTTTTTGTCTACTTGCAACAATCAATTTAGCAACGACTTTTGGAATATCTCCATATCAGACTCGATCAATAGAATCTTGAATCGTTTGTTGATTTCCAAACTATCAATGATTCAAAGCACAACACCACCATTGCTCTCGCCAACCAACAGCGATCTTAGCAGTGCCAGCAGCGCCACCAGCAGCGCCACCAGTAGCTCAACAAGCAATTCCACAGTATCGCCAACTCAACCCAAGTTTACCAAAAGCCTCTTGTCGCTGAAACCATTCATTTTGATGGAAAACGAGTCGACTTTGATTGGCAAAGAAATGTTTGACAATATCATTCGTTATGAAAAGGTGGAGCCATTCCTCTCTGTGCACAACTGGAACATATCGTTGTTGTTTATTCAAAAGATCACCAAACTCTTTTCCGACCACGTCGAGTCGATGCCAATGGAGTTTTGCATCAAGCTGCTCAAAACCACCGACATGATCTATATTTTATCGCAACGTGCTAATTCTGAAGTTGGTTTTATTTCGTTTTTTGGCGACAACAATGCACAAGGCTATGAATGCAACGCCTTGTCTTGTTTGTTGACTATCTTGGTCGACATGTATCTCGTCGATCCCTCCAACAGCAAACTACAACAAAGAGTCACTGAGTCGGACGATATCCTCACTAGACTCTCCATCAATATATTAAAAGACTATAGCCACCTCAATCCAGCCATCCCTCAACCATCTGTTGTTGTCGATAATCCCACTCCAACTTCACCAAACTCTTCCACCAATCCAACCTCACCAACCACCACCTCGCCACCACCCACAAGCCATTACTCGCGTATTTACAATAGTGGCAATAAGATTATAAAGATCATTTGTCAAATCATAAACAACTTTATCCGATACAGCGACGCTCAATTCAACAAGCATATCAACCAAATCTATCAATTTGTGTCTGATCTCTCTCTCCATGACAACGTTGACATTAGATCTTGTCTATTGTTGTTGTTTTCTCGATACGGTAAAATGAGAATACCAGTGGTCAATGTCAGTCAAATTACTCAACCACCTTCTATCCAATTGACCCCTGCCGCCACCATTCACGTCAACAAAAAAGAAGTTGTGCCAACCATTGTCCAATTTGATTATAAAAAGAATACAATGAGTGTCGAATCATTCACCGAAACCAAAGATTACAACCATAGTATCAATCAAATCATTGATCATCAACATCAATTAAAAGAACAAACTATCAAAGAAGAAGATGAAGGTCAACAACAACAACCGCAACAAGAGGAACAACAGGTCGAAGAAGATGATGTTGAAAGCCATGTAGATGAAGTTGTCTTTATTGAAGAAGAAAAAGACGAAGATGATGATCAAGTAATTATTGTTGAAAAAGAAGAGCAACAACAACAAGAGGAACAACAAGATGACGACCAAGTAATTATTGTTGAAGAAGAGGAACAACAACAACAAGAGGAACAACAACAAGTGCCAAATATTATAGTTGAAGATTATGAAAACACAATTGAAGAGGATGAGAAGAGTAATAATGAACAAAAATTAGAATCTATTCATTCTTCAAACTTTTCAACAGATGAACACAACAGTAGCACTGATGATGACTTTATCCCAATAGTAAATGGTAGTTCAAATACAAACAGTAACGATATTGATGGTGGATTTATAGATATAAATTCAAACAACAATAACAACAGCAACAATACTCATACCGAAACTACCAATGATAATGTTGATAATGTCGTCGATGATGAAAGTGTTTTATAAATAGAATAAAATAAAAGATTTAACCATTGTTATATTGTTACATTATATATTTTACAAAGTTTATTTATTACATATTTATCTTCTATTATTATAGTTGTTATTGTTATAACCGGAATTCTTATTATAATTGGATCTATTATTATAGTTCTTATTAGTTCTATTATTATTATAATTATTATCATAGTTATTATTACTATTATTATTATTATTATAATTGTTATCTAAAGAATCATCATAACTATCTCTATTTATATTTCTGTTGTTATAATTCATATCATTGTTGTTATTGTTGTTATTATTGTTGTTGTTGTTGTTGTAATAGTTATTTCTTTGAGAATAGTTATTATTAAAATTATTATTATTACTGTTGTTATTATCAGAATCATAATTATTAAAATCTCTTCTATTTCTTTTATTGTAATATGAATCCTTTTCATAACCATGGTTATTCTTGTTCATCTTTTCTCCTCTATTATAGTTATCTCTATAATTACTATTGTTACTATTGAAATTATTATTATTAAAGTTATTATGATTACTACTATTGCTATTGCTAAATGAATTATTATTATTATTATAACCTCCATTATTATTAAGGTTGTTATTGCCAAAAGAATTATTATTATTACTATTCATTTTATTAAAGTTGCTATTGTTGTTGTTAAAGTTATTGTTCATATTATAATTGTTGTTATTACTATTATTAAAATTATTATTATTATTCATATCATTATTGTTGTTGTTGTTGTTGTTGTTGTTGTTATTATTATTACTATTATTAGTATTAGTATTCATATTGCCATTAATATTGTTATTAGTATTTATATTATTCATATTATTCATATTGCTATTATTAAAAGATAAGTTGGAATTATCATTATTGTGATTAGAACTAAAGTTAAAATGACCATTATTGTTATTACTCTCATTGTTATTATTACTATTATTATAAGGTGACATAGAAGGAGATGATAAAACATTTTTATATTGATTACTATTAGAAGATGGCATTGATATTCTATTATTATCACTAGAGTGGTGTAATGGAGATGATGGTATTAAAGAGATAGGGTTTGTTGGTGTTGGTGGTTGTTGCGGTTGCGGTTGTTGTTGTTGCTGTTGCTCTTGTTGTTGGTAGTTTTGTAATTCATTGTATGAATTTGGTTTTTGCTGTTGCGAAATCAATGAATTGGATGATCTTATAAATACATTTTGTGGAGTGAAGTTATATGGGTT
Source organism: Polysphondylium violaceum (assembly GCA_000277445.1). Lineage (NCBI taxonomy): Eukaryota > Evosea > Eumycetozoa > Dictyosteliales > Dictyosteliaceae > Polysphondylium > Polysphondylium violaceum. The sequence goes on along the minus strand of AJWJ01000001.1, from coordinate 164,012 downwards.
TGGTAATAAAGTTTGACTACCCTCTTGTTGCAACTGTCTGTTGTTGTTATTGTTATCTAAATGATTCTTTGACATCTGTGTATCCAAAAGTTTCTGTGCTTCCTTCTTTTGCACTGCATTCAGTACAGTTTTCAACAACAAAAACAACGAGTTCTTGTCTGTGTTCAATTGCGACACCTTGTCATCCAAGGCATTCATTTTAATGGTAATCTCTTCTTTTTTCTTTAAGAGGTCGTATTTCTTTTTCGTTATCTTTTCGCTCTTTGTCTTGTAATATTCCTCTGAGTTGATCTCGTCTATAACAACCACTGCAGACTCTTTTAAATCAAGCTCTGACTGCATCTTTTGTTGTCGTTCCTCTTCTTGTCTCTTTTGTTCAACTCGATTGGCAACTACTTTTTTGCACAAGTATTTCCTCACTGACCTTTTTCTGTGATTCTCTGCTTGCAAAGCTTTGAGATGAGATGTATTGTTTTTCATTCTCGAGGTGTATGTGTATATCCAATTGTTGTAAAAACAAAAATATCAAGATTTATGAAAAGAAATTAATTTAAATCTCGAATCTAAAAAAAATAAAATAAAAAAAAAAAGAATTTTAAAAAGAGTTTGACTCAAATTTAATTGAGGTCATAGGAATCTTTTTCTAACCAAAAGAGTAATTTCTAAATCTGATGTACCATTAAAATACGGAGTTGTTGTTTTACGAGTTGGTCTAAGAGGTATTTGAATTCTTGGATGACCTTTGGCCATTGCTGAATTCAAGTAAACAACTTCATCTCCATTTGCATCTTTGTCGTTTAAAGATCATTGTTATCTTCTCTTGATGGAATTTTAATAAATAATGGTATTGTAAAAAAAGTGATACTTTTTAATTTGGAAAAAGTATCACTTCTCTGTGGTCCCATTATTTATCAAAATCCAATGAGGGTAACAATAATCGTAAAACGGAGATTTGGAAATCTAGTTTTGTCTTTTAAATCTAGACCTGGATCTAAAAAGACTGATAGATAAATAATAATAGGCCATTTTTGAACATTCCTACATTATCAATTTCATAAATAAACAACTTCTCACAGTTTACATTCCCAAATTATGTGATTGAAAAAAAACTCGGTAATATTTTTATTTATTTTTTTTTGAATTTTTTTTATTTTTTTTGAATTTTTTTGTTAAAAAAACGAGTGTGTTTTTTCTTTTCTTGTACTACGACCTACTATCACTATCAGCCTCTTACTCTATCACTATATATAGGATCTATATAGTATTATATAGAAGTAATTACAAAACAATGACAAGTGTAGAGGATTTGTTCCCAAACATAAAGGAGAACTCCACATCAGAGACAACTAAAAGACTCTATGCCGTTCTCCAAGCCATCACAGATTTAATTAAATTCAAAAAGGCACCAATCACTCCCACTTCCTATTTTGCCTTGATTCTCACCACACTCAATGAAAAGACATACAAGGAAAGCCAAAAACAAGATTTGATTAAATTATTTTCAACTATATTACAAAGGTATGTAGTGTTAGGGAATGGATAATCCAGAGTGTTATACTAATGCCACAACAACAACACTTTAGAGTACCACCTCAAATTGTTAAATCCAAATCAATGGAAATTATAGAGATTATGAGAGGAACTTTGGATAAATATACAGGTGTTGCCAGCAATTTGAGTAACACTCAGTTTTCAGTGGATGACCAAATGGTGATTAAATCATCGATTTATTGTTTAGGTTATGTTTTGGTGTTGGCCGAAAATCAACAATGGCAATTACCAGAGTTTCTTCGATCCTACAGCAGTCTATTGACCTTGGCCATCTACCAACACTCTAAAATCAGACAAAAGGCCACCGAACAAATCATATTTATTCTCAATAGTGTCGGTGCCATCTCTTCTCAACAAAAGGGCAGCATCCTTCACAAACAATTGGCCAGTGTGTCATCTTCATTCTCTCACGAAATCTTTTCCACCATCACCATGGACACCATGGCCAAATCCTATTTTTGTCTCAACATTGTCAACGAATTCCTCTCACTTCTCCCACCTTCGATGATCTCGTTACTCATTGAGGACATGATTAAATTGACCACCTATGCAAACAGTTCGCTCACCAGCGCCTGCTACAAGGCCATTGGATCTTTATTTTTCAAGAGCAACTCGTTGAGCGGCATGCAAATCCAACAAATCATCGACGTTCTCTATCAATTCCCTCCACCCCCATTGGACCTCAAGTCGGCCGTCTCTTACACTGATCTCTTGAGCCAGGCCTATCTTTACTTTACCAAACTCGATAGAAAACTCTGCAACCAACACATTCACAAGTACTTTACAACATTGATGAACAACTTTGGCTCAGACAAGACAGACATCACCAACGCCACCATGGACGGTTTCCGTGGTGTTATATTTGACTGCATCAACGAAGATGTCATTGCCCAAGCCACCAACAACTCCCAAGCCAAATCCCCATTACACATCATTATCGAGACCCTTGAAAGCGGTCTCAGAATCCAATTCAAGCCATCTTGGGATCAAATCCTTTTGATCATTCAAGCTCTCTATGAGCAATTGGGCCCACATGCCTATCCACTCCTCAACCAAAGTCTTATCAACATGGATGCCTTGTTCCACTCTCCAGACTTTCACTACCAAGCACACATCCATCAAGTCTATATCACCGTGTTCCAGTGCATTGGTCCCAAGAACTTCCTCTCTATACTTCCTCTCAACCTCGACTCTCCCCCACACTCCAAGGAACGTGTCAACAGAAATTGGTTGCTCCCACTCCTCAGAGACAACATCAAATACACCAATCTCTCCTTCTTTATCGAGTACTTTTTGCCATTGGCCAATGACATGAAGACCAAGGCCAGAAACGCAGAGGGCGAGGGACTCTATGTCGAGGCCAGAAACCTTGACATCCTCTATTCGCAAGTCTGGGATCTCTTGCCAGGCTTCCTCAACCATCCCGTCGATGCAGACCAATCGTTCAAATTGATTGCAAGAAACCTCGGTACTTTGTTGACCGAGGAAGTCGGTCTCAGAAACACCCTCTGCACTTCGTTGAGTCTCATGATCAACCGTCTCAAAGAAACCGAGACCACCAAGCCCCTTCCCTTTGTCCCACTCCGTAAATCCTACCACAACATGACCCAAGAGCGTGCCAAAGAGTTGTTAAAGTCTGTTGCCATCTTTTCCAGAAACTATCTCCCCATCCTCTTTAACATTTTCCCCACCTCTAACCAAGATCAAAGATACTTTATCATCAATGCCATCGAATCGTTTGTCTCGATCACCGACTCTGCCACCCTCAACAGCATCTTTAAATCCCTTATCACCAAATTGCTCGAAGCTCTCGCCGAAGAAGGCATCAACAAAAAGGGCGCCGACGCTAAAATGGATACCGGTATGACTACTGCCGAAAAGAAGAAGACAAAGAAATACTATCTCACCGACTTGACCCTTGGTTTTGTCAAACACTTGGACGAGGAGAACATCAAGGTCCTCTACAAGGTCATCAAGCCACAACTCAAGTGCAGCGATACTGGTCTCCAAAAGAGATCCTACAAGATTCTCGTCAAGATCTGCGAACACCACGAATCATTCATTCTCCAAAACATGCACAAGATAAAGAGTCTTTTGGTCAGCGACATTATGCAATCCCCATCCAACATTAAAAAGAACAGATTAAAGTGTCTCAAGGAAATCATCACCTCTCTCAGCGCCAACAGCAAGAAACAGCAACAACAACAACAACAAAATCAAGAACAAGAAGACGATGCCGACGACGAAGAAGAGACAAACGACAGCAACAACAACACAGATAAAGCCACCACTGGTCATTTCAAGATAAAGACTGGCTGGACTCAACTAAAGACCAAGTTTATCCCATCCATGATTCCCGAGATCATTTTATGTACAAAAGAAACCAATATTAAATGCAGAGAGATTTCCAACGAGTTGTTGATCGAGTTGGGTAAGATCATGTGTATCATCTCGATGAAGCTCACCAAGCCAAAGAGAGGCGTGCCCATGGAAGAGACCGAAGCCATTGCCCACACCGAAGCCATCCAAGAGTACATCCAATTGATCATGGCCGGTTTAGCCTCGCTCACCACCCACATGGTGTCTGCATCGATTGTGTCCATTGCCAGAATCGTCCATTACTTTAGAGACTGCATCACTGAAGAGTTTGTCGACAACTTGTTCAAGACATTGATGATCTTGTTGGCCTCGCCCAACAGAGACGTCGTCAAGGCCGTGTTTGGCTTTGTCCGTGTCGTCATTGCCAGCTACCGTGACAGCGACCTCATTCAACCCCACTTGGAGATGTTGATCAACGGCCTAGCCAAATGGGGCTCGATCGACAAGAACTACTTTAGAGTCATTATCCAGATCCTCTTGGACCGTTTGATCAAAAAGTACGGCTTTGAGGCCATCTATGAATTGGTGCCCGAGGACTTTAAAAAGGTGATCACCAACATGAAAAAGAAAAAAGAGAGACAAGAGAAGCTCAAGGAGCAGGCCAAGGAAGAGGGCCACAGCGCCTACGACGACTCCAAGTCGCAAAGAGACTACAGCGACAACGAAGACATGATCGAAAACGACTCAGACGACGACGCCAACCGTGCCTCGGACGACGACGACGCCGACATCGAAGAGTTTTTGTTTAACGTCAAGAAGAAGAACAAGAAGGACGAAGCCAACTGGATCATCAAGGAGGGCGACGAGCCACTCGATTTCATGGACAGAAACGTCATGAACCACCTCAAGACCAAGACCAGCACCGGCCCCTCCACCACCGCCAAGGGCCACAAGATCAAAGAGAATCCCTTTGAAACCGACGGCGATGGCCGTATGGTGATCGAATCGAGCGACGACGAAAAGGATGCCAATGGCAGAAAGAGAAGAAAGTCTCATCTCGAACAAGTATTCGAGGAGCAAGAAGAACAGTATGAAAGAAAGGCCGGCTACCGTCAAGCCAAGATGAAATCACTCCTCAAACAACAAAAAGGCTTTGGTGGCGGTGACGACGACTCAGACGAGGAAGACGACATTTTCGACGATCTCAAGTCCTCCTACACCCGAAGAACCGCCCGTACCACCAAAACCACCAAAACCGCCAAAACTACACGTACCACCGGTGGCCACTCGACCAAGAGCGGTGCCGCTGCCAAAGTGCAAGACAGCCTCAATCTCGCCAGAATCGATAACGCCAACGCCCGTTTCACCAGAGTCAGAGGCATTGAGACCAACGCCACCCTCGACAGAGACTACAAGAGCCAAAAGGGCGGTGACAACAGAAAATCCAATCAAAAATATGAACCTTTTGCTTACATTAAACTCGATCCAAAACTTTTAAACAAGAGATCCAAAGGCAAATCCAGCGAACCCTTTAAGAAAATCATTAAAAAGAGAAAGCTTTAATTCACCTATCCCAATAAACTATCCTTATATATATAAACAACCCTCATTCTTTATTATCTGTTTATATCATTCATTCATTATGTGGGAGTGTCATATATTTTACACCCGTCCCCGCACAAGCACACACCAATGAAATTTATGAAAATGAAAAAAAAAAAAAAATTTTTGATCATCATTTTTTTTTTTTTCATTCATACTTTTATTTTTTTTATTTCATTCTACTATATAGATAGATAGATAATAAGTATATATCGTCATAACGCAAAACATCTACTTTAGCAACATAGGCAGAGGAATACACAGCTAAGGGCAGATAGAGATAGGATAGATAGATAAAAGTGAAATTAGTAGTAGTCAGATGTATTAATACATAATAATCATATACAATATACAATATAGAATGTTATCATCATTATCAAAAACTTTATCAAAAACTGTTCAAAAGACATTGGTGAGCAGCAGTAGCAACAGTGCTGCTATTTCTACCAAAGGATTTATTAGAAGTTTTTCAACACAACAACAACAACAAGCAAGAGATTACCCAATCATTGATCACACCTATGATGCTATTGTTGTTGGTGCTGGTGGCGCTGGTTTAAGAGCTGCACTTGGTTTAACTGAGCAAGGTCTCAAGACTGCTTGTCTTACTAAATTATTCCCAACTCGTTCACATACAGTTGCCGCCCAAGGTGGTATCAATGCCGCTTTGGCCAACGCCGATCAAGACGATTGGAGATGGCACGCATACGATACCGTCAAGGGTAGTGATTGGTTGGGTGATCAAGATGCCATCCACTACATGTGCAGAGAAGCCGTGCCCACTGTATTAGAGTTGGAAAAGTATGGTGTTCCCTTTTCTCGTATGGATGATGGTAGAATCTACCAAAGAGCCTTTGGTGGTCAAAGCAAGAATTTTGGTAAAGGCGGTCAAGCCACCCGTTGTTGTGCCGCTGCTGATCGTACCGGTCACGCCCTCTTACACACTTTATACGGTCAAGCTGCCAAGCACGACACCAAGTTCTTTATCGAGTACTTTGTCACTGATTTGATCATGGAGAATGGTGAATGTAGAGGTGTTGTCGCCATCTGTTTGGATGACGGTACTATTCACAGATTTAGATCACACGCCACCGTTTTAGCCACCGGTGGTTACGGTAGAGCTTACTTTAGCGCCACCAGCGCCCACACCTGTACCGGTGATGGTAACGCTATGGTTATCAGAGCAGGTCTCCCATGTCAAGATTTAGAGTTTGTTCAATTCCATCCAACCGGTATCTATGGCAGTGGTTGCTTGATCACTGAAGGTGCCCGTGGTGAAGGTGGTTATCTCTTGAACAGTGCTGGTGAACGTTTCATGCCACGTTATGCTCCCTCTGTCGCCGATTTGGCCTCTAGAGACGTTGTATCTCGTTCCATGACCATGGAAATCAGAGAAGGTCGTGGTGTTGGTGCTGAAAAGGACCACTGTCTCTTGAATCTTACCCATCTCAGTCCAGAGATCATTGACGAAAGACTCCCAGGTATCAGAGAGACTGCCATGATTTTTGCCGGTGTCGATATCACCAAGGAACCAATCCCCGTTATTCCAACCGTTCATTACAACATGGGTGGTATTCCAACCAACTACAAGGGTCAAGTCATCAATCACAAGGACGGCAAAGACGAGCTCGTCAAGGGTCTCTATGCCGCCGGTGAATCTGCCTGTGTCTCTGTCCACGGTGCCAACCGTTTGGGTGCCAACTCACTCTTGGATATCGTCGTCTTTGGTAGAGCTGTTGCCAACGAGATTGCCGAAACCCTCCCAAAGAACACCCCACACAAGCCACTCCCCAAGAACGCCGGTATGGAATCAATTGCCAACATTGACGCCATCCGTTTCGCCAACGGCCCAAGAAGTACCGCCGAAATTCGTCTTGAAATGCAAAAGATTATGCAAAGAAATGCCGCCGTATTCAGAGATGGACCCGTCCTCGAAGAAGGTAAAGTTTTAATCGATAAATGTGCTCAATCACTCAAAAACGATTTGGGTACCACCGATCGTACCATGATTTGGAACACTGATTTGGTCGAGTCTTTGGAACTCCAAAATCTCATGACTCAAGCCGTTTTAACCATGCACTCCGCCGAAGCCCGTAAAGAAAGTCGTGGTGCTCACGCCCGTGAAGATTACAAAGAAAGAGACGATGCTAACTGGATGAAACACACTCTCTCTTATTTGGATGTCGAAACTGGTAAAGTCACCCTCCAATACCGTCCCGTCGTCACCAAAACCCTCGATGAATCTGAAATGCAAACTATTCCACCCGCCAAAAGAGTCTATTAAACCCAAGGCCTCAACAGTCACATTTTATTAAATTTTAATTATTTCTTTTTTTTATCTCTTTGTATAAAAAAAAAAAAAAAAAAAAAGACCCCTTATATATAAAATAAAAATTTATAATTTATAATAATAACAGTGGTGTAATTATTTCTTTCTTTACTTATTTGTTTCAATAGCCATAGCTATAGTTATAAATGGTAGGTATAAAACTTTATTATTATAATTCGGAATATTCAAATTTTATTCACGCCCAATGTGTGATGGAGGGTATGTTACCACCCTTTCACCACCATGTTTTATGAGTTGGAAAAAGTTTTCGGGGGAATCCCCAAAGAGAAAAAATCTAGCTTTTGTGGGGGGCTCCACACATGAAAATATCTTGCTTTTTTTTTCTTTTTTTTTGCAAAATCATGATGATTGGTAGTTTTTTTAGGTTTTGAGTTTTTTTGATTTTTTTTTTGATTTTTTATTTTTTTTGCAAAAATAAAGAGAAAAGAAGAAATCTCTCCTTTTTCACACTACCACAGCATTTAATTGAAGACGCTTTTTTTTATAAATATTAAAGTGTTGTGTTTGCACCATCATCAATAACCCACTCACTGCAGGATTATTTTATACCTAAACAGTAATTTCCAAAATTATAGCAAAGAAGGGAGAAAAAAAGAGGATAGATATTTATTTACCTACCATCATCAGCATCAGCATCTCACATATCTAAGGAACGCGCACACTTGGAGGGGATTAAATAAAAAAAAAAAAAAACAAAGATCAAAATCATTATTTTTTTAATTATGTTTCTGTTGTAATTTTATAAATACTCTCTTTCTATCCATTTTCCATTCTTTTTTTTTGTCCTTTTTCCAAAAATGATTCATCATGTGCCAAAAACTCCTGAAAAAAATAAACAGGCATCAGATTTAAAAATAGATCTTTTTGATACAATTGATCAAATTTTAGATTTTTCATCAACCACTACCTATAAAGTTTTGGATTCCTTAATTGATCTTAGTTTTGAAAAAAATGAAGATTTAAATAGTAATAGTAATAATAGTAATAATAGTAATAGTAATATTAATAGTAATAATAATAATAATAATAATAATAATAGTAACGAAATTGTTCAAGAAAATAAAGATATTCAATCTTTAATTTCAGATATAGATTCATTGGTGTTTGATTTAAATGATATTGAAGATGATCTTAGAAAATCATGTACAAGACTTTATAGATTATCTCGTCAAACACCATCACAAGAGCAACAACAAGATAAAGAAAAAGTCATAGAATCAAATTCCCAAGAACCAAGTTTACCATCACCACCCTCAACACCAAAACCAGCAGAGCAATCAAGTTGTCAGCTTGGCCAATCATTTGATATTAGTGAGGTATTTTCATATGATCACTCAAATAGTGGTCCCTCATCACCCAGTATCAATGACTCTGCTTCACCAATATCCTCACCGCCATTATCACCAAAAATTTTAAATATTAGAACAACAAGTTTAAATCAAATTAAGACAACAACAAGCAACGAAATATCAATTAAAACAACATCGGCTCCATCTTCACCAAAATGGATACACGGAAATGTTAGCAATAAAAGTTCACTTTCTTCATCAGCATCATCAATTAAATCTCTTGGGAGTGGAGGTGACCAAGATTTATCATCTTCTGTTTCAACTTCTATCTCTTCATCGATAGGAGGCTCTCCTTTAACATTATCTGGGAAACTCAAGAATCATATTTGGAGAAAATCCAATCAAGTTGGTCCAGTTCCAAATACTGTTACTAAAAGTCCATCTAGTAGTTCAGTTCATCATCCTAGATCAATTACTGATCCATCTAAATTCTCATTTGGTAGAGAATCAATTATAAATTTAGATTCTGTAAATTCCAATCAGAACAATTGTAATAATAGTAATAATAACAATAATGGTTTAAATAATTCTGGGTCGTTTAAACATCGTTCAACCTTTCCAGGATCAATTCCAAATGAAGATTACAAAAAGAATCCTACACAAATTTTATCAAATGATATTCCAGTTAAATCTTTAGTTCCACCTTCATCATCATTAACAAATCCAGTAGCTCTATCAGATTCCATTTCATCTTTACCATCACCACCACTTCAATCAACACTCCCTTGTATTATATTTGATGAAAAAGGTTTTCATAATTCAGATCTTAAAGAGGAATTGAGTAAAAATCCAACTAAAAAAAGAATTGATTTAGAAAATCCAACAAAAGTTAAAAAAGTAATTAATATTTTTTTATGTTTTAGATTATTATAGAAATATACAAATACTAATAATAATATTTTAGTTAAAAGAATTATTAAAAAATTATAGAAATAGAATTATAAGTTTACATAATAGATTCTCTCAAGAAGTTGAAGATTTAAATGAGCGTAAATATCAGCAACATCAAAAATACGCTGATAAAGTTAGATTCTTTACTTTAGACCATCAATATCCAATTATTAATTTACTTAGATCCTATTATTCAAGTAAAATATCATGTACCATTGCAAATATAGAGTTGGATAAAAAAAGAAATGAATTTCTTAAACGTAGATTAAAGGATATTAGTTTTTTAATTAAATTTTTAGATGAAAATTTCAAAGATAGTCAATCATCCAACGGTGGTAGTCCAATCACAAGTGGAGGAAATTCTCTAAATAATTCTACAAATTTACTTCCACAATTAAATTTAAATAGTTGTAACAACAATATTGTCAAGAAAAACATAATAGTTTATTCTTCATTCTTTTTACAAATGGAAGATTTATTAGATCATATTTCTTTTTCAAAATTTACAAAAAGATTAAAGGTAAATATATTTTTATTGGTAATTTTAATATATGTTACATTTATATTAATATAATAATAATTAGGTATATAATGATAAATTTATATCTGAAAAATTAAACTATAAACTTTATCATCTTAATCATTATAAAAAACAAAATGAAGAGAATAGAGAAAAAATAATTAAATCAATTATATCTCAAGCAAAGTGTCATCCAGATTTACCACTTTATTATCCTTGGGATCAAAATCAAGAGATTCAAAAATCATTTTCACAAATTATCAGAGACTCTAGATTTATGGAAGGCAAACAAATTCAACAACTATTACATTTAATTTCAGATGATTGTACCAACGGTAAAAAGATCAAAGCCATAGATATTGAAGTTTTTATCGAAAAGTTTTGTGAGAGAATGTTAACGTCATTCCATTTATTGGATGGTTTATCAAATAGTAGCGCCTACTATAACAACAACACTAACAATTTGAACCACAACGAAGAGATGGAAAAGGAAAAGTTTCAAAAGATATTTTTCCTTTTAAATCAATTGACCAAAAGATCTGTGTATCCAGAGATTTACCCTTTGCTCAAGGTCATTTTGATTAAAGAGGTTGGTGGTCAATCTATAAAATATGATTATGATCTCTGTGAAAAGGTGTCACAATTTAAAACTAAATCGCCTCGTGAACTCAATCTCTTGCCAACCAATTTCCCCGAGGACTATGAATGGCCAAAAGAAATTCACCAAAACCCATTCCATCATGCAATTTCAACTTTAAACGAATTGGCCTTCTTTATGGTCCCTATTGATCTAATTTACATTATTCAACAAACAATTAATTCCATTTACTCTACTTGTACAAATATACTCAACAGTCTAACATTTGGTGAAAATTACCAAAAGATACTGGAAAAGTCTTCATTATTGACTGCCAATACAAGACATAAAATCAATGTATCTCATCCATCTGAAGTCAGTTGTACAAGCGAGCTCTCTAGTAGTTCTTCCTCTGAATCTTCATTCCTAAAGGGCGGTGATTCAAACATATCTGTTTGTTCAGCTAGTAGTAATAGTAATTTAAGCAACATTGTTGCACATTCCCTTAGTGCCGATGACCTCATTCCAATCTTTATCTATGTTTTAATGAACAGTGATATTGTCGGCTCATCAAATATGATTAGTCATTTGATTCAACTATTTTCCAGTGAGCTTGAAAACAGTGGTGAATTTGGTTGGTGTTCTGTATCTTTTCAAGCAGCAATTAGTTATTTACAACAATTGGAATAAATATGCATCATTGGAATAATGTTTCTTTTAAAATGAGAAACTGGATTTCATGATTATGATAAAATAAATAAATAAATTTAAATTTATTAACTATTATCAAAAAAAGGAAAGTATTTGGGATCGGGCGGATACTCATAGATAACCTTTAATTGTTCCATTTCGTCTGGTATTCGATTTGGAAAAACTACTCTAATATTTTTATACAGATATTTCTTTTTTTTCTTGCATATAAATCTGAGATGAATTGCATACTTTAAAAGATTATTACTATTATTACTATTTTGAAATTTCATTGGTGAAGATAAAGATAAAGGTGAAGATAAAATATTGTTGTTATTGTTATTGTTATTTTGATTATTACTTTGATTATTATTAATTTCAAAAGATAATATTTTTTGTCTGATAAATGTTTTCGTATCTTGTCCCATGTCTGATAAATCAAAGTTTACAAGAAAAGTTTTAATTGGTGTGTGATGAGGATTGAATAGAGTGAGTTGAATGAGTCCTTTGCTTGGAACACGGTAGCCTTTTTTACCAAGATCAATGTCTGCCACATAGGGTGTTTCGTGATCAATGTGATAGTACATGGCAGAAAAGGATATCTTTTTATGTGGTGGAATATAGTCTTTTCCGCTGACTCCCAAATCTGCCAAATAGCCATCAAACACGGTGGATGGAGTGTTGCCCATGTTTCCAGTCAACAATGACTCTTGAAATGATCCAAAAGACATGTGATGATTTTGATATTGATTAAAATGGTGATGTAGTTGTTCTTGACTATGATATTGTGATGGTGATAAAGGAGAATGTATGTGTTGTTGTTGTTGTTGTTGTTGTTGCTGTCTGCTATAGCCATTATAAAGTGATGACGGTGAAAGTCCATCAAAAAACAATGGTCTGTGCCCCACTCTGTATGGTGATGAGGGAGGTGAAAGTATATTGTTGGTTGCATTGCCATTACTATTAAACTTTGTAGGAGAGTTAAATGGAGGACTAGCAGGAGAGTTTTGACTGCCAAATGATTTAAAATGACTTTGAATTGGTGAAAAGGAAGATAAAGAAGGTGGCGTAAGTGATTCAAGTGACAATAGTATATTTTGATGATTATTAAAAAATGTAGGTGATAAAGTAATTGAGTTGTTTTGATTTATATGTTGTTGTTGTTGATTAAATCCATTGTTATTGTTGATTATATTGTTATTGTTATTATTACTATTACAATTGTTATTTGATTTAATATCTATATTTCTGGTTGTCTGTGGAGGTGATGGTTGATTGGAGGACGACAACAATGGTGAATTGGGTGCTGATTTTCTTATAGATATTGGTGCAGATGATGGTGAGGATGGTCTATCATTTTGTTGTTGTTTTTTTTCAACAGCGGCTGGGGTGGCAGCGACGTTGACCAATGATGATGATTTTACATTGCCACTGCCAACGCCACCAAGGGGAATATTATGGCAAAGAAGGTTATTTGTACATGACCGTGATGGATAGATAACGATAAAGCTATTGGATGAATCAAATGTATTGTTGGCTATGGGAATGTTTGGGAATTGAACAGAGAGTGTTATGGTGCCCTGCGATGTGTCGTGTGTTGGAAAATTGAGTTTGACAAGATTGGTGAAATCCTGTGGCTTAAAATTCAAAGGTGGAGGAAAGTGTTTGGAAACTCCATACTTAATTTTTATATCTTGACCCAACGATTGCAACGTTGAATACAATGGCATCGAGTGTAAAAAGTAGTATAGGGATTTAATCAGCATTGATGATTGTAAGTGGTGATGGTGATTACTATATAATTGAAATGGTTGTTGTTGTTGTTGTTGTTGTTGATTCATATTGTTATTATCTGGTTTAAATTTAGAGGGTGGAGGTGTGGCAGGGTTTGAGGGAGGTGACATGATGAAATCCATTCGATTGGGATCTTCATTTACATTTAAATTCATAAAGGAAAGATCCAATGGTTTCTTTGTATAACTAAACATCCATCTCTCTAATAGAGTATGTGTAAATTCGTCTGTTTGAGGATTTGATTGACAAACAAATATGTCAAATTTCAATGGACTGCTCTGTATATGTTCACACCAAAGTGATAAGTCTCTATTGATTTCATTAATTTCTACATAGTCTAAATTGATCTATATTATACAGAGTGTATATTAATATGTGTGTATGTCGTGTATGTTTACTATTGTATAACCGATATCATACATCTTTAGTTTCTAAAATATCTAAATCAGTCTTTAGCAATTGTTTAGTTTGAAAAGTACCACCTTCTATGCTCTTTACATTGAATATATCTTGAACGACAGAGAGGTGGTCACCTCTATAGAGGGGGTGGTTATTATGTACATGAGATGATGCTTTTCTTGACCTAGTTTGATAGATAAGTTGTATTGCAGTCTGAAGCAACTGATACAACGATGGGTCAGACTCGTCCATAGAGTTTGATTCGCTCATTTTTATATCTTTGTTTGTCAAACTACCCTGTTGTTGTTGCTGTTGCTGTTGCTGATGATGTTGTTGTTGTTGTTGTTGCTGCTGGTGATCCACAACTAATAAAGTAAGCATTGTGTTAGTACTCTGATAACGAAGGCGATGATAAGATGAGGATGTTCGTTGCGCTGTCAGGTGTGTTCTAACTAACAAACCAACATAACATATAGCGTGTGTCTAGTTTATGTGACACTAAAGGTTATTATGTGACCAAAAAACAAACAAACACACACACTTACTTGTAGTTGGCATTTTCGAAAGTCATTAATACTGGGGTGGGGTGGTGCCGCAACACATGTAAGAAAAAAAAAAGATAAATATGATAATTGTGACGACTTGTGTGTGGGTGTGGGAGATTTCAAATTGAGGCAACCAAGGGTGTTGATTATTTGTGACAAAAATTAAAATTAAAATTAATAAAAAAAAATTCAAAAACGATTCAGAGTGATCGATATTTTAGGCAGTTGGAAAGTGATCGAGGGAGATTAATGGAATGACTGCGCTTGATAGAGGTTGAAGTCTTTTAAATGAGACAAAAGATATTTAATGTGACCCACACGACCAATTTGCTCGCCAGGATTTACATTTTCTTCCCAAATTTCTAATTATATGTGGTGTATCAATTTTACAATTTTTAATTTTTTTAATTTTTTTTTAATTTTTTAAAATTTTATTTTCCCCCCACTGTGTCTGAGACTTGAGAAAAACGACAGGTACTATTCTTTCTCTGACCCCTTTGCACGATCAAACACGTTGTTTGTGTGTTTTTTATACATACTATAGATATCTCTTTTCTTTTTTAGTCGTATCTTGTTAAAAATATTCTTTTTGTTTATTTCTTATTTATTATTTATCGTCTGTGTGAGCGTGTGTTGTAAATATATATAGATAGATATTTATTTTTATTTTTTCAATTTAGTTTTGTACATATATATATAATGACAAAAAAGTGTGTTTTCTACTACTCCTATTATAAACATAGCAACAGACAATAATAAATACAAATATAGATAATAAATAATAAAACAAACCACTACCACCACAGACAACGACAACGACAAAGACAGATAACAGATAGGGTGTGTCTATAGCATACACACATATATAGATAGAATCAATATAGTAGCAACAACACAAGATGAAGGATATTATTTTAATTTACTTAATTTGTGCACCTTTATCTATTATTGCATCGGCGTTTATTATTATTTCATGGGGTGTTTTTGCTAAATTAAAACACAGTGGATCCAACTTTATCTTTTTCCAATCGATTTCAGATTTTATTTTCACCCTCAAATATGTTGCCACCATTATCATATACTACACGAGCGACATAAACCAGTTTGACGATGGCGAGGTGTCCAACTCTGCGCTCTGTTTTTCGATCGGCGTGTGGGGACAGTTCTTTGGACAGGCCACAGTGATGTGGAGCTTTATGATGACAGTCAAGGTGTTTTTGCAAATGATGAGACAGAATCAAAAACAGTACCAGCAACAACTTGACAAACATAAACCGCAGCAGGTGAACAACACCAAGGGCACCGCTGCCAAAGAGATATCCACGATAAAGTACTACCATTTATTCGTGTGGGGATTCTGCGCCGTCAACGCTGCAATCATTGGCGCATTTAAGCAGTATGGGCCATCTTCCAATGGCTGCTGGATCATCGGAGGCACAAACCCATTTAGATTATTTGAGCTGGTGCCATTGTACATAACAATCTCGACCTCGATCGTCATTATGATTATCATTCTCGCGCGCATGAAAAGAAACAGACCCACCAGCTTATTGCCCACAGAGTCTGTGCGTTACAAACAACAGGAGGCCGAGTTCAGAAACCAACTGTTGAAATTTATTTTTGTTTTTGTGCTCTTTTGGACGCCGCCCACCATTTTGAGAACACTGGAATTCTTTGAAATCGAAGCCAAACCATTTATCATCTTGGATGCCATCAGTGTCTCTTTGCAAGCGTGTGCCAATAGTTTGATTTGGGGCACTAGTAAAAACTTTGTAAAATTGTTGAAACGAAAGGTACGAAGATCTAAAACCCAAAACGCCTATTTAGAAAGAGAATACCTTATCAATAAATAGAATATATATTATATTTCAGTATTTATATTATTTCAACAACAACAAAACATTGTTATTATTATTTTTTTATTCAAAATGTAAAGTGGAATAAATTCTTTTGGTGAGATAAAGATTTCCAAGGAACCCAATAGAGGAGCAAAAGAATGAGACTAATAAAGAGAATATTAGACTATAAAAGAAATAATAAAACCAAACACCATCGACAGATATATTTGAAATTCCAAAAATGATAAAATAAATAAACACATATAAACCAGTGATAGCTGGGCCCAATAGAGATCTCCACCACCAATTATAATTCTATTTGTTATCGATAATATTAGTATACTGCGACAATTAAATAAAATAAATACCAATACTTGCCTCGATTGATAGTTGGTAATATTCGGTAATAAAATTAATTTCTATAATTGTAATGATAAAGAAAATAAAAGAGATACAGAAACTAAAGGAATAACTGTAATGTTCGCCTAATACCAAAGAGCTTAAAAAGAAATAAAGTTCTGCGTAAATCATAATAAAAGGAATAGTAAATCCAATAGCCATGCTGATATATGGATTTTGATACCATTTAGGTTTTGGTATAAGTCTTGGAATGGTGTGAGTTTTGCATGGATATTCTGATGGCTAAATTATAAATTAATAATTAATACGATATTAAATGCTAAAGTAATAATAATCAACAACAACTTACAGGCCAAGTATAAACAAAATATGAACTCATTGCAGAAAAAGGTAAAGACACAAACAACCACATGGCCAAAACAAAAAATACAGCACCTGTTGTTGGTGCATATGTATATTTATGTGACCAAACTGGAATGTTTCCAATACCCATTAAAATTAAAAATATAAGAGGTAAAAGTGTTGATGTCTATAGATTATTAAATATATTAGTATATATTCAGTTTGTATCAATTAAATATAAACTTACAATATATGTATTATATCTTTTTCTTGTACCACCCATCATAATATAAGTTCTCATGGAAGAGTAACCATTGAATAAACTAGAAAAGGCAAAAATTAAAATGGTTGCCAAAGCCATACCACCTTGATTGGCGATACTTAGGAAACCGGCAACAGAAAACACCATGAGAATAAATGTACCGGCCACAATTTGAATTCCAAATCCAACAATGACACTAAATGTCATAAAGTTGTTTGGTGAACGAAATACATCGCCATAAATGGATTTCCATCCAGTTTCCTCTTCTCCCAATAGACCAAATGTGGTTTTTCTAAAGATTTTAAATAAGATGATAGCCATTGTTGCAGAGATAAACACAATCAACACAGCATTGTAACCCACAGACACACCTTGTAGATCTGTTTGTACATAGTAGTCGTTCCATCTCTCTGTCCAATCGGGACTGTTGACCAACATCGATGTTACATTGTATGACCATTGCACTGTGAGTGGAAGATTCTCGTCTACCAATAATGTCTCTTCGCACGACACACACAATGTTTTCAATGTATGATTACAGCTCGAAGGTGATACCGATACACCGACGATATAGTATTCTTGATCGCCTCTGAGTTCATCTGAGCTAGATTCAACTTTATATTGTTCGACACTACTATACAATATTGTTATATCCAAATGATTATTTAATGCATAATAGAAATTACCACTGTGATACTTGTATCCAATTGGGTAACCTAAATATAAATGTGTTGTGAAATTTTCAGCCAAAGGTAAATCATCAATATATCTATTATTAATATGAGTTAATATGAATTAGTATTAGTTTGTACTACTCTACAACTACTATACATACAAATTTACTCTATAATCATCTTCAATCAATTGTTTAAATGTTTTAACTTCATCTATAGAATAAGAGGTATATTGACTTTGTAATGGTTTACATTGATTCGATAATGTTACATTTAATTGATATAGAGAGCTTGATTTACGATTACCACTTAATCTGAATTGAAAAGATTCTTTTGATTCAATAGAGTTTGGTTTGGGGAATGGGGCTTTACCATAATAACCATATTGTGATAACCCAGATTTAATATTATTTGCCTAATATTTAGATCTATTGTGTTAAAAGATATCATAGAAATATGATCCCGACAATAATCAAGTACCTACATAAACAGGGATGGTATCATTGAGTTTATATTTTTGTGGTTTAGAACGTGAAAATATTCTAGACTCTGTTTGACCAATCAAAAGGATTGTTACTATGAGTAACAATACAAGATTGGCTGTGTTTTTCATTTTTGAGATATAATTATAAATCTATGATGAGATAGAGATATGAATAAAACAATCTCAAAATTAATTTCTGAAAGAGGCCATGGATGTATCTTCGTGTTTTTTTTTTTTTTTATTTTTATTTTTTTAATTATTTTTTTTTTTTCATGTAACGTCAAAAATTGAAATATCTCATTTGGCCCAAAATTTAATAGTGATGTTTTTGTAGTCCAATAAGAGGGCCACCAACGAGAGGATAAAGGTGTAGGAGCAGATGACAATCATGGCCGTCTCTTCGGTGGCATAGATGGTTTTCATGGAAAAGTTGGTGAGGCCCGTCAAAATATTGCCCAGTAAAAATATAAACAATTGGTTACGATTCACCGATTTGGCAATGACAGACGAGTTTTGGTGGCCGGTGAGAATCGAGATGAGGATGTTGATCGAGAAATTAAAGAGATTGAGTGAGAGAATGGCCAACACGTAGCCCAGGTTGGCCATACGACGCGAGGTCTTGTCAATGTAGATTTCACAGAGATACCACAACACGTAGAAAAGCACTGAGGTGGCGAGAAGTCTGAGCGAGTATTTGAGCCAGTCGCGGATGGTGTTTCGGGTCTTGAAGAGCGAGTCTCCCAATTTGATGCCAATCAGGTAGATGGCCAGGTATCCGGCAATGCTGCAGATGCCCTCTTTGTTGGCGGCCAGCAGGCTGTCACGGGGATGATGGAGGATATAGTCGCTGAGCCCCGACTGAAGAAGCATCTGGTAGCCAACAATAATCAACACGCCCAATGCGCCATTGACGTTGGGCGAAAAGTTCATAAACGCCAAAAAGATGGCCACAAAGCCCAGGGTGAAAAAGAAGTTCCAGTGCACGCCATACTCTGACACGTGCTCTTGGTAATTGGTAGACTTTGTGAGCAGCATTCTGACAAATCCCAGAACCATCAATGGGGCCTGTGCCACCAACTGATGCCAAACCAGTGCTCCCCTGGACAACTCTATTTTACCGCCACTGCCACTGCCCGAGGCTGCTTGCTTGTCTTTTTCTCTGTCGTGTTGCTGCTTTTTAATAAAATGGTATCTGGCCTGTCTCGACACCAATGCACCCGACAACACCACACTACCAACACCAATGTCCATCAGTGAGATTCCATAGGTCTCTGTCTTTCCAAATCTTCTTGGAAATATTTTAAAATCCACAGCCAAAATACAAACACATGTGGCCAACATAATAAATGATCTATATTCCTCTAAAAAACTCTTTCTTGATGAATTTAAATCTTGTAATAATTCCTTGGGATTCTTGAAATATATTTTAATATTTTTACTATATTATACATTAGTATATTATCTATCGATCTCAATCTATCTATTGAATATTTACTGAGCAAATAAAGGTACTGTGAGACATGTGATCAACATTCCAATTATCAAAAATAAAGTCAATTGAGTATAGGTCACAGACACGATAAAAGGTAGGATGATAAACATCAATTCCAATATAAATCTAAGTCCGAGAGGTAATGGAATCTTTTCACTATTCAAAAAACATGAAAACACTACTCTTTGAAATAATATTGATACCTATGATTATATTAGTATTAACTCACACATAGTCCTCGGTGATAATATATGAGTATCTATTTACAGGTAATATAGTTAAAAGTGAACATGTTTCAAAAAAAGTGGTTCCATTATTATTTTGAACAAACTTCTCATGTTCAAGTTTATATTGTTCATCCATTTTATATTATATGAGATATATAAGAGTGTGATTAGAAAAATGATCACTTCACACATAAATTAAAAAATGTTTGGTTTTTTGTATTTTTTTAATTTTTTTTAATTTTTCATTTTCATTTTACAAATCGGAAAACAACAGTGATTGGAAATGAAAGTTAATATTAAAAGTATGTATAGTATCGACACACAAGCTTGTATTTTATATTAATATCGTTGTTTTATATTATAGAGTAATTATAGATATTTAATTAAACATTGACACACAATAGAGTTCTAATATTATTTTATAGATGGAATACAGTATCTTGTTGGCATTGGAATGTGAGTGAGGATTGCTGTGGTATTTGTAGAATGGAGTTTGACGGTTGCTGTGTGGATTGTAAAGTACCGGGCGATGATTGTCCTCCAGGTAAGTAGAGAATAACACCTTTCTGTGTGCTTGTATACTAATATCCACATCCCTATGACCAGTTTGGGGTGTCTGCACTCATGCTTTTCATATGCATTGTATTCTTAAATGGTTAAGTTCAAATGAAGCTCAACAATGTATATATCAGTAACAGCTATATTTCATCACACTAAAACATAACTAACAATGAATGCAATACATACCTAGGTCCTATGTGTAGGAGTGAATGGCAATTTAAATCAGATGTAAAGGAAGCTCAATCATAGGTGTTTATACAATATCTAGAAAAAAAAAGATATTCAAAAGAAACAAACGCCGTCTACTAGTGTGTACATATATATGGATATATATTTAAAGGAAGCACATTGATTGAAACTAGCTAGATAAAGAACTTAAACTCAGGTCATTGCACTACCTTTATATAAAATAAATTTGGTGGCGATGAAACTAATCATTGAGAAATCGCCAAGTTACCAAATAACTCATCTGAAATATTTCTTTAACAACCACCTATAGATTAAATGAGCAAAAGACATAAACATAACGAGTATTTGGCAATAGCTTATCACCATAAAGAGATGACCCGAAAGTGAAATATAGCAACACATATAAAGTTCACAAGTTTTAGAATACTCTATACTTTGTCCCATACAATTACATCAAGGAAGACGATCCTTTGTATTTGATAATTCTTGCCAAGTGGACTTTAAGAGTTTCTTATATTCAGCTTTTGATTATCACCTATTTAAAGAGTATTGTAGATAGTTTAAAATATTTAATAACCTATAATTAATTTAGTTTATATTTTCAGAAAATCTAGTAATAGAGTTTGTTACAAAATTAACCAAAGATGGTAAAAGTTGTGAAACATCAGCACCCAAATCTTGGACAACAATCTTTTTTTGTGGTGTGTCGATGGCATTTCTAAAGATTTCTATCATCTTGTCGGTGTGGCCATTAATCTTAATAAAATAGTAATCAATTCCTTTTGACGAGATGTTTTTAAGAATTCTCTCTGGAATGAGACCTGAAGGATCGCCACCTAATATTAATGGTTTTAATTAGTAAGAAAGTTATTTAAATTAAATTTACATTGTATGTACCTGGATATTCATCAACTTCACGGTCAACAACATTAAAGTTATAATATTTAGAGCCATGGCAAGGAGCATCAGCGACATGAACTATTAGTTTGACAGAATCATATCCCCATGAAAGATTATAGGCTTGGTTGAGAGCACCAGCAATATCCTCTGCAAAATCATCGCCCCCATCAGCAACCATCTGGCCAATTCTAGTTTGAAGACCCATGATATCTTTAGTGAATGGTACTATTTCAAATCTTTTTACATCTTTGATATCACGATAGCCAATAAATGAAACATTGAGTTCCATTCCAGAGTATGTTTGACCGAGTAAATGAGTTAGATTTATCATTTTGGTCTTGGACTCATTCATCCATGTACCCATACTCCCAGTACAATCCATCATAACACATAATTGAACTTTGAGTCTGTTCTTTTCTTGATGAAGAATATTTCTCTTTAAAGATTCAGCTTCATCAATGGCAAAATCAAACGATGCACACATCGATGCACCAGTCTTTTCATGAACTGCTGATACCTCTACTTCAGTTGAAGCAAATTTCATTGATACATTTATACGACGGTCTTCGAGCTTTTCGCTGGTATCTGGTAGACTAACATAGAGTTCTCCAATAAACTGGACCCCAGGATCTGTTGTGTATTGGATTTTTGGTATATGTGATGAAAAGATGGAGATTTCAACTGATTTTTGATCTGGGGAAATTGGAACATAAGATCGAGTGAATACTTCATCGTACCCAACCATTTGGCCGGCACTTACAAGCACATCGCAAACATTGGGACAATATTGTACACCTCTTCTTTTTAAAAGCTTTTTTCCTGGATGCATTCCTGGTTTAACCAATTCTTCAATTTCAATTGCATAGCTACGGGTTTGAAGTCTTTTTAAAACAGTGTCTGGGTTTAAACCAAATCTAGCAGCACCTTGTACAACAGCCAAAACAGGTGATTTCGATATAATAAACTTTGCTCCTGTGAATTCCAATTCTTTTTTAATATGCTCTTGAATAAAGCTATTTTCATTGAAACCACCAATCAAGAAAATATAGTTCAAATTCTTTAAAAGAGGGTTTTCTCTGATCTCTTTTTTGACACAGTCTGTAATGCTGTTGAATAGTGGGGTGAAAAACGAAAGGAATAAACTATGAGGGACCATTAGCTTATCTCTTTTACTATAGTATTTGATATCGGTGTGGTACTGTTGGTTATAGGCATTTATTTTAGATGTCATCCATGCCTCGTCTTGACCAAACACACTTAGGCTAAGATCTAGTGGTTTAGAACCATTCCCACTACTTGTGTTAAATGTTCTTTTCAGCGATTCAAATTTATCCAATAAGAATTGAAATTGAGGATGATCTTTTCTACTTTTTACAAGGTCTTTACCAAAAATATTTTCCAAAAACTGATAAAAGTTTGCATTGACATAAATTGAGCCAAAATCTCCACCAAATGATTTTGAAATTGCATTTAATTTTTTTCCCTCAACTTGTTGATAAGCTATGAAATCCGCTGTACCACCACCGTTATCCATCACCAAAAATTTTTCTCCGTTGGAAACATTGTACCCAGATGTTCTTTCATAAATACACTGTAAAGCTCCAGCCTCGGGTTCATAGACAAACACCAATGATTCTGTAAAATTTAAATTTGAGTAATTGATTAATTTCCAAAAAAAACAAAACTACTTATATTTACCTCTGTCATCCTTTGAACATAAACCAGCCATATCTGCACATACCCTCATTATTTGTTTTGCAGAGTCATCCCAAATTGCAGGAATAGTTATAACCCATTGTATATCTTGAACCTTAATACTTGATGCAGAAGAAGAATTGAGTTTTGTTAGGGCACTATTTTTCAAGAATTTTAAAGTTTCCGAAATTAATTGTTGGGCTGTTGCTGTTTTGTTACAATTTAAAGCTTTAACAGGTTGGCCTCTATTCTTTTTATCAAATAAATGCATTTTGAAAAAAGCAAAGTAAGGTCTGGTTTCAGGTTCAACATCTGGATTGTTATTAAAATAATCTCGAGCTTCATATCCAAAAGCGACACCCTCATTTTTGTCGTTTAAAACTATTTGTGAAAGTGTTTTGATACAATTAGCATCAATACCACCCCATTTTTCTTGGACAAAAATTGTTTTTGATGAATCTTTAGTGTAGGCAAAAGCATAACCAGAACATGCAGTACCAAAATCAAAAGCAACAACTATACACTTAGATTTAATCATATTAATTGTATAATATTTCCTGATAAATAAAAAATATTTATTGAATTTAAAAATGATTTTTTGTAATTTAAATCGAAAAAAATTGAAATTTCTAAAGTTATTTTTGGTTTGTAATAAGTATAAATAGATTCCCCTTTGAAATTTTTAAGAACTTAAAAATAATCAACCCACCCCTTAGAGATACAGTTCCTAAAAATAATCAACCCACCCCTGAGAGATACTTTTACTCTTTGAAATTTGATCACCACAGTTTTTTAATTTTTGGGAAAATGTAAAAGGGGGAAGCTAAAATAGAATTGATTTTGTATTTTTTAAAAATAGAACCCAAGGGGAGGTGAAAAATACATTTAATTCCATTTTCAAAAAAATAAATTATTGTTCAAATTTTACAATTTATTTATTTCAATTTACCTCAAACTATGAGCAATTTCTTTCAATTTTTGTCACCTATTAAAAATTTCCAAGATTTCACTTTACCCCCTGATAGTGAAAATGATTCGCCTGAAGAAAACCATTTCTCTCGACTCTCCAAATTATATTCTACATCAATCAATGATATCCATCCTTTGGATTTAGATTTTAGTCATATTCCAAGTCCACTTCAGACGGCGATCAACACAACACATAATTTTGACCCTCGTCTAAACGAGATATCCCCTCTCCCTCACCATACCTGTCTTGAACAAAACAGCTCTGCAAATGTCAAAAATGGTAAGCTAGTACAGAAGCTACAGAATGATTTGGTTTCAGCAAAAGATGAGATTTCAACTTTGGAACAAAAATATCATAATATAAAGGCTGAAAATAAAAAATATAAAGAATCAAATCAGAAAACGGAAAAATTAAAAAAAGAAATTATGTATTTAAAAAAAAACTTACATGAACTAAATCAAAGGAATGCAAATTTTATTGATCAAATTAACTATGATCAAGGGGTGTCCCGTCGTCTTAAATTGGAAAATGATAATCTACATACTCAAGTTTATCAATTAAATAATGAAAATCTCAAGTTAAAGCAAGTAGTTTCACAACAAATTTCATTATTAAACCAAAAAAATCAAATTATTGATAATTTATCAAATCAGATAAAGAAAGAAAAAGATGAATCTGCTGAAATAGTGTGTAATATGGGTATCTTAAACAAATATAAGGATATTCAATTGAACAATAATCTACCAAGTTCATTGGATTTAAATTTAGAATTAGAAAAATTTATAAATAGTATTGAAGAATATTATACAAATACTAAATTAATGGAACTTAATGACCATGACCTTGTTCCATTAATCAGTGTCATATTTAAAATATGCTTTTCCAAGTGTACTGATTTTTTCAAATTCCCTCATGACATTTTGCTTAAATACAAAAAACCAAGTGATAAACAGACCTATTATCTCAAATGCTTATTATATTCTTTAAATGACAGTCACTTAAATGCAGCCGAAAGTTGTATTGAAGATGTAAAAAATTTGATCCTAAAATTCATTGATTCATTCACAGAACTGTAGGTATTTTATAAAATCATTTTAACATTTCTATCGAATCTAACATAGTCTAATCTAGTGAATTAACCAAGAAATTTGTAAATGATTGTTGTAAATTTATATGGACAGTTTTATTAACTCACCCAGAGGCTGCATTTGATGAATATAAAGAGGATCAAAATGAAGAAATTGATTTCTCTTTTGATAAACATAAATCTTTTGGAAAAATTGAAAATGGTAAACAAATGGTAGTACACACTACAATCATTCCCTCTATTCTAAGAGTTGATAATGGAGCAATGGAGACAAAGAGTTATGTTTATTTAAGAGAAAAGTTTAGACCAATTTATTAAACTAATTATTCTTTTCCAATAAAAATAAATAGTATCTATCTTTAGTTTTTGTCCAATATATGATACACATGAAAACACAATTGTAATAGGAATAAATATCCATATTAATGAACAATAATGATCTCTGGATTTGAACTCATTTGTGGTCCATCCATGATTAAATAGGAAAAATCTTTTATAAAAATGTTTTTACAAAATAAAAATTTGGAAAAACATTTTCATCATGTTTTCTTCTTCATCGATGCATTATATAGATTTTTCACATTAAATTATTTAGTTCATTAGAGGTTTGAGTTTTGTGTTCATTTAGTGTATCTCGTCTCACTTGTGTATTCATCATTCATTCCAACCTTTAATACCAACGACCTTAGTCATTGTTATTAAAAAATGAAATTTGGGTTTACAAAAGTTCCCGACAAAGGATGGTAATAGTTTTAAAATGTTTCGCCCAACGTGGGGCTCGAACCCACGACCACACGATTAAGAGTCGTGCGCTCTACCGACTGAGCTAGCCGGGCTTATATAAAAAGTATAAATTTTAAGTCGTATAAAACTTGGTTAGTGGAAATGCGGTTCAACAAAATTTTTGTGTTATAAATAAGGCTCATACACAAATGCGGTTCAACAAAACAAAAAATGCCGTAAAACAGTCCTCCGCATGACGGTAAACTGCTTGTCCAATACGCTTCCCAGACTACTCCCTACCCACCCTTCAAAACCTAACCACCTCTCCAGAACATTTACAACACACTTGCCAACTGACCTTACTTTAGTCCACACCCCAGGTCAAGTAGAGATTATCCAATCGCTCCAACCAAATGGGATGAAACACTTCCATGTATTCAAAGGAAGAGACCTCATCTGGCGTTATCTCCTCAAAGCCCTCCAACACCGCATAACTATTCGAACGAGAAATGAAAACCCTCCAGCTAGCTGCACTCGAAACCTCAATACCAAAATCAATTACCTCCGTAGGAAAGAACTCAACCATCACCAGACAGAAGGACCAAATCAATACACCTCCAAATAAAAAGAAGCATCCAACAAAAGATTGATAATAGAAAAGTAACATTGGGCAAAGTAGAGAGGGAAAACACCGTTACTAAAGCCAATCAAATGCAAAATCTTTTCCAAGGGTACGATGGACCTCCAAAGCCATTTGCAAGTCCTCCAACAGAACCTCCTTCTGTCTGGTAGCTGCACTAGGCCTCTTCAACACGGCACAATACTTTGTGCACAATGCGGCATCCTCTACGAAGCAGCTATCGGGAAACTCCTCTCTGGCCTCCCGACCACCTTGAGACCCGGTACTCTCCAACGCCTTTACATAGAGTGCGTGTTGTTCCACTCCATTATCAGGCTCTCCAAACATAGGGTCACTGCTGATCCTCCCACAAAGATCCCCCTGGTTTTCTATGACATTCTTGAAATACTCTCTTTCCATTGCGAACTGTATTATATTTTTAATAAAATCAAAAAATTAATTTGGAAAGGGAAGATTTGTTTTTTTTTAAATTTTAATATTTTTGATTGTTTTTTTTCATTTACTGAGTGGGTGGTGTTCAAATATATATCATAAGGGATTTACTTTTTTGGGCATTCAAAAAGTAATATCGTCACCGATTTCGATTTACATCAGACTCATAGATTTATAGACAACATATAGATATACATAGACATACATACATACATATACAGATTATATAGATTATAGTAGTAATATCATTATTATTACCTACATATAATAATGAATAGTAATCAAATACAGCACCAACAATTGCAAATGATGCAATTGAGGGATATCAAATACACCCTTAACTCATGGATTACACCCAGTGTTTTAGTGATTTGTTCACCAAATGTATCTAAAATATTTCAAAAATCTGGTAATAGTGCATTAGAAGAAATCCTTTCACAATATGTATTGGATAAAAAGAAATGTATGTTGTTGATGTTGTTATAGAATACATAGATAAAGAATACAGTAGTATTAATGATATCGATCAATCACAAACTATAGTATCAGTTCGAGTAGGTGAAAGTTCATATGATATAAATGATTTTAAATTGAATTTTGTTACATTTAAACACCTAGATCCACAACACTATGAACAAGTGTTGAAGGATAATGCAGCATCTGTCGATACATTAGCCACCGATGAATATCATTCAAACTTTCAACTTAGAACCAAACAAGATGTACCCTATTTTCATAAAAGTAACTATATAGTCGTTTGTATTAGATTGGCATATACAGACATAATATACTGATACATTTACTATCTATTCATACAGTATGTCAAGAGCCTACACCATGGTTCGAAAGATACAGGCATAACTTTATAAAGTCTTCACACAATTTAGAATTGGAAACATTTTCACATCCCATTGCATGTATATTGGCAGTGTCATCAGAGGATTCCAATCCCATTGGTATGTTGGTCAAGATGTTTGATAGCAGCAAACCTCCACCTCTATTCCAACAATACAACATCGATGCAAATATACCCAAACTCTACATGTTGGTACATCCAGAACACTCTCATGCAGAAAGCGACAAACGTTTGGCGGAAATGAAACAAACCTTTGGTAGCAACCAATCCTATCTGCTCCGAGTCAACAGCAAAGAAGACTATTGTGGTCTCTCCTATGATCAATCGACCGCCCATTTAAATCCTCTCACAAACATCATCAATGAAATCATTTCAAAACACATTCCAGCCTATATTGAGAAAACTATATTAGAGTTAAATGAAAATGTAATGTATAGAGATTGTTTAGCTTGTCGCTTGTCGCTCTATCGAATAATAATACTAACATACACCTATACACAATAGATTGCAACAAATAAGAAAAGCTTTTTCTCAAAAGTTAAAGTATCATTTAGATTTGGAGGTAACAAGAAAGCAAATGAACAAGAGGTTGAACAAGCCAATTCAATGGGATCAATAGAACAAGCTTTAAGAAAAGTAGCAGACTTATATTTTATTTTACAAGATTATGAACAATCACTTTCAAATTACAAAACTCTAGTTAAAGAATACAATAGTGATAAATCTCCAAATTATTATGCTTCAGTGAATGTAAATATAAATATGTATGGATAGTATTAAACATTATATTAATATATATTATATTTAGGAAATGATTGGTATATGTAATTTATTATTAAACAAAGAATGTGAATCTTATTTTGAAATTGCAAATACATATTACCAAAAGGCATCGTTGAATCATTGTTTGGCAAGAGTTACAATGATACATGGTGACATATTAAAGAGAAAGAATAACTATAAACTATTGGCAGAATTGTATAAAAGCACGGCAGAGAGAGAGAATTTAGATGCCTTTTGTTCGGCCATCTTGTTTGAACAGGCTGGTTTCTCATTGTTGCAAATCAGTCCTTCTCCACTGTTTAGAAAGGCTTGTATGAGAATAGTTATGGCCGGTGACAAGTATTCAGAGTATAGCAAGCAGAAACATGCTCTGAGATGCTACAGTTTCTCCTACTCTATCTATGAGGGCCGTGACTGGAACCTCATTGACGACCATTTGCACTTGTCTTTGGTCCGTTACTCGTTCTTTCAGGGCCACACTAGTGATGCCATTTTGTTTGTAAACAAGCTACTTGAGAGAAACTGTCAGTCGCCCGAGAAACAAAACAGCATCATCAGAGAGTTTCTCTATATCTCTAAAACATACACCAAAGAAAACTACATTGGTGAGCTCCCCATCCCCTCGATCAACAACGAATCAATCTCTGTGTTTCTCAACGACTACTCGTCTGATGAGAACCAAGCCGTGTGGCAAGAAATGGAAGAGGCCTTTAAAAAGGAGGCCCAGATCATCAGCAAGCCCCAACTCCAGGGATTTGATCTCTGGAAGAGAGACCTCTTTATTGAGAAGGAAAAGGAAAGAACTGCCGTAGTTGAAGAACAAATCACCGTTTCTGTCGAACTAAAGAATCCCCTTCAGATCCCCCTACAATTCAACAGAGTCCACTTGGTTGCCACTTTTAAAGAGATCTCGGATGATCCAAACAGCGCCATTGAGGAATCAAATATGTCTCCCCTGGATGACGAAGCCATTGCCAAAATGGACAGCACTCCATTTAAAGTCGAGCCTATGGATATCTTGTTGGGTCCCTCCAAAACAAAGAGAATCACATTCACCATTCAACCACTTAAGCCAGGTCTTCTCCAAGTCAAGGGTCTGGGCCTCTGCATGTGTGGCGCTATTTGGGGAAAGAGGGAATTTAAACTAAAGCAAAAGAGACTTAACAAAACCAAGGCACAGAGAGAGTCGGTCATGTATGAACCCAACCTCGCCCTCACATTCAGAGTAACCTCACCCATGCCTCGTCTCGAAGCCCAATTTATTGATTTCCCCAACGCCCTCTACCACGGTGAACTCAAACAGGCCAAATTGTTACTCAAAAACTGCAGCAACAAAATGGGTCTCAAGAATGTACGTGTGAGAACCAGCCATCCCACCTCTATTTGCTTTGGCTCCAATATGGACGATGCCAGCGTGATCAAATCACTCGATACCTCTGTACAACTCAACATTGAACTACCACCCAACGCCACTGTGTTGGTTCCTTTTTGGGTCAAAGGTGTCAATGTCGGCCGTCACCCACTCCGTTGTTTGGTCTACTATGAATCAGAGGCTGGAAACACTGATCTCAAGTACCGTCTTGCTCGTTGCCAAGCCCAATTTGACGTCAGACCAAGCATTCGTATCTCTTCACTCTCTCAACAAAGCTCCACTGATCTCAACGCCTATCTCCTTGGTGTGGAAATTGACAATCCAGTCATTGGCGGCGGCGGAGAGTCATTCCATCTCAAGCAAATATCATCGATTAGCAAGTACTGGAAATTGGAACCCCTGAGCTATGCCGGAGACGTCCCCAATCCCTCCATTGTCACTCTTAAACCAGGTCAATTTACCAACCTCTTTTTCAGAATCGTCCCCTCTGCCCCAATTACCAAACAAATTCAAGATGAAATCTCTATTTCCAACATCTCTTTCTTGGCCAACGACCCCATGTATGATGCCTCTTCTTTTCCCGTGTTTCCATTTTTAGAATATGAAAAACTTGGTCTTGATCTCCTTCAAAATGGCGGTGGAAACAGCAATAGTATATTCAATAGCAACAATATCAACTCTAGTTCGTCTGCCCTGACCAACCCCAACTCGACCAACGACCAGGGTGGTAATGGCAACGATCATCCAAATCACATTGATCTCTTGGTATTTTGGGAAAGTGACAACCATTTGATGGGTGTACTCAATTCACCCAATATTTCTTTCTTGCCAACTCACTACAACGACTCGCTTCTCTCACTTCCTTGGGGCTCATGGAAAAACACCACATCACCCACCGGCAAGAATCACATGATCTACCCATCACTCAAACTGCCACTTCGTTATCAAATCATCTCTGAAAAAGTTGTAAAGCACTCTAGTTTTGAAACACAACCACTTTGTACCGTACCCGTTACTTTGCAACTATCCAATTGCTCATTTACCTCTGTATTGGAACTAAGTATTGAAACTCTTCTTCCTCATGAAAATATTGATCAAACATCTCGTCACACCTCTCAATACTTTTGGACTGGTGTCACAAAGTACACCATCAAACTTGCTCCTCAACAAATAGTCGATCTTCAATTACACGCCTGCTTCTCTCAATATGGTGTCTATAATATTAATAGATATAAAATCAATGTAACACTATCAAACGATACTCATAAAGATATCTTTTCCACTACTCAACATTTAATAAATATTGAAAATTAATGAATCCATTTTTTATTAAAACAACTGTTTATTATTATTATTATTGAGGTATTTTAAATGATTAATTAATTGATCATTAAAAGAAGGAATGAAATTAAAATACAAATGTTTATCATGTTGATTGAAAGAGTGTTAGATGAATTGGGTTCTTCAACTGATGATGATGATGATGATGATGTTGATGGGGTTGATGGTGTTGTTGATGGGGTTGATGATGGTGTTGGTGATGGGGTTGGCTTGATGGTGTATTCAGAAGTAAGTGTATTTGATTCGAGATCAGTATCTGATTGTTCCAATCTCAATGATGTAGCAGTAAGATTAAATGAACCAGTGCCTTCAATAATTTGACATGTGACCTTTTCTGTTGATACTTGAGTACATTGTAAATTGGTGCTTACTTGATTACTTTTGTGGGTGATAATTGCATCTTTAAGGTATTTACCAGTGATTGTAATTACTTGACCATCATATGTAGGTTTAGTTGGTGTAATTGACTCGAGTACTGGTTTGAGATTAACAATATGTGATGCAGATTGGTCTTTAACCTCAAGAGTTAGCAAGCCTTTATAAACACCTTGAACTAAATAAATATTGAGTTCACCTGTGGAGTGATCAAGAGTTTGAATGTCTAATGTGTAACCAGACAAGGTGATACCAATGGCATATGGATCATTACCAAAGTTGCTACCAGTTAGTTTTAATAAATCATCACTGACATGTACTACATTGGAGATAGTTGGCTCTGGATATTCCAATGTGAATGTTATATTGACAAGACCATTTCCAAGGATAGCTGTTGGATAAATGCCAATTGGGAGTACGAATTCGCCATTTACCACAGGGATCTTTTTATCATCAATATAGACATAAGGAGACTCACCAAAGAAATATCCGGAAATTTCAATTGTTTCGCCATTATCAGAGCTTGGATCTGAATGAAAATCAATGAATGGTCTCAATTGCAATTGAATTGTATCTATAGTGGTTGTAGCGTTATAACCAAGGGTGGCTTGAGGTGGGAAATCAACGGATTCAATTGAAATGAATGTATTATTGATTCTTTGTGCTTGGAAAACAGTAGATTCAATTGTAAAGGTGTATTGGTAGATGTTTGCAAAGTTTTCACCAATAAAGTATATTATTTTGCCATCTTGGACATAGCTATCAATAGAGGCCACTGGGTAAAGTGTTTCGCTTGGATTAGGATAAGCAGAACTTTTATCATTGATTTCAACTTCTAATATGCCATCCTTGATGAAATATGTTGGTTTAATTGTAATTGTTGTGCTATTATATGGACCAGTCATTGATTCTGTAGGAAAAATGGAATAAATCGACACCATCATAGACTTGTTCTCTTCAACTGCTGGGAAATCACCAGAAATTGTCCATACCAAAGTACCATTTTCTTGGAGTTCTACAGCAATAGTATCGATAACTGGGTAATCACCACAAAATGAATTTTTGTAAGCTTCATTGCAAGTGCAAACACCATAAGAGCAAGTACCAGCACCCAAACATGATTCTTTGCATGCACCATAATATCTATATACACTAATGGTATTGGTGTAAAAGAGTGCAAGGTAGTTGATAGATGCGAAGGAAATCAATTCAAGTGAAACAGTACTAGGACCCATTAAAACTGCATAAGGATTATTGCCCATAAAATCATAGCTATAAAGACCACCAACGGCAGTAAGGACAAATACTTGACCTTCGTTAGCATCCACTTTGACATCTAAGCATTTAATATTGATTGAAAGGGAACCAAGGATTCTTTTAAATAAAACATCACCTAGATAGCTTCTTGCCTCCAAAAAAACAGAACCAGAAACAGAATCTTCAACACAATAGTAAATGATCTGTTGGACTGAATTGATAGCAGATTTGGATCTAACAACGACATCAGAAGTATCCAAGTTAAGAATAAGGTCTGGGGGTGATAAATTTTGTACTTGGTAAGTTAAAAATTTACCTTGGCAAACAACAAAACACTTTTGAGTAGTGACATTCCAGTCACATATTCTAGCGGTAATAGATTTAAAAAAGTTAAAAGGTATTCTCAAAATCTGATAATATTAAAAAACATTACATACAAGTTGGTTGGTGTTTGGGGTATTTCAAAAGAATTACTTTTTACACCTTGGGTTGCTCTGTCCCATATTGATAAATAGTAGGGCATATTGTAAATAAAAGCAGCCATGTTATCACCACCATAAACAAGGGAACCTTCTGGGCCTGGAATAGTGTTTGCATTTTTAAAAGCAACTTTTGAGAATACAGGGGTATAGGCAGCCACGATACCTTCATCAGAAAGAGCAGGATTGGTAATTGTGTAAGACACATCTCCTTTAGATACTGAGAATCCAATATCAGGCAAAATATCATAGTATACTACGTTACTAAAATCATTAGAGGTTTCGAATGTTGTTTGAATAACATTATTTTTAATAATAAAAACCATTGTATTGCCAGTTTTTATATAGAGTCTAGAATATGAATAACCAGTGCCTGTAACTAAAGTATTGGGAGTATTGACATATTTAAGATACGTCCATCTGTCAAATTGAATACTTGCGTTCACCAAAAAAACAACAAGTAATAATACTGATAAAAATACATTTGATTTAACCATCTTGATTTCTTTAAAGTGTTTAAAAAAAAAAAGCTGAGGCTTTTATTTTGCCCTTATCCCATCGAAAATAATGAAAATAAAAAAAATTACCAAAACTTTGAAAATTTTTTCAACAAAACTCTGATCGGGGGTACGATCTCCTCGAATTTTTAAAAATATCTCCTAAAATTCAGGTGTCTTTTTGCACAACAGTTAATTTTTGAAATGGTTTTGTAGTTATCGTTCAAATTTAAAGTTTCGAACTTCGTTTACTTTTGAGGCGATACCTATAAAATTAAATAAATAAATAATAAAAAGTTATAGGGATATGCTGTATATATCCTTGTTCTTTGTTTTAATAACTTTTATTTTTAAGATAGGTGTCTATAATTTTTAACAAAAAAAAAAAAAGCTTTCTTTGATATAAACTATTGGAAAATAATACCTCGACTTTCTTTAGTAAATTCAGACAGAGGATTTGATCATATTCATGTACATATAGATACACTTTATTTATGCTGTGAATTTAGAAATGAAAGGGATATGTATTTTCTTAGGGCAAGATATATAAATAAAAAAAAATGCCTTTTCTTTCTGATAAACATAAACAAGGTTCTAATTGAATTAACTGAATACTTAGTCTTTTTTTTTTTTTTCTTCATCAAAGCATTATCTCTTTATATGTATTATCTGTTCATCTTTGTATTTGTTGGCTGTTATCAATTGTTAACAAATTGTTAAATTTTTTTTTTTTAAAGCGCCGCATAAAAATTTTTTCTCATATTTTTCTCGCGAGAATTTTTATCACTATACGTCATCTACTCTCTTTTGAATAAGCAATCCTTGTTGAAGTCTTGTCTTTTAGTAAAGGTTCATCAAAATTTATCATTTTTACTAAATTGGGGACCCTTATTGGAAAGATGACTTGGGTAAAGGATAAGAATCTTATCATGTCTTGGCAATGAGAGAACAGCAAGACTTCGTCGACATCATCGCACGGCCCTTCCCGCCTTAAAATTTTTGCAAAAGCTGCAAAAAAAGTTTTTGATTTTTTATTCGTTGAAAAAAAATCTCTGAAAGGACGTAATTTCCCCACTTTTCTTTTTAGAGCAGGATTCCGCTTTTTTTATCAACAAAAAATTTTTGATTCTAAAAATTTCATGACCAAGGGACTTCTTCTTTTTTACAGAAATGCAAGAGTATAAATACAATAAAAAAATGATGGTCATTAATATATTTATTTGTAGTTTTAATTATAACAATAATAGTAATACTATTACGTAGCCGTGCTCACATCTGCCTCTATCTATTGCTTAGATACTATATTTTTTAAAAGTGCCTTCTTCAACTTTATTTGATTTCTTTACAACATCCTATAATACCACTATGTCGTATTACATTGATAACAATAGCAATAATAATAATAATAATTTAAATAGTTTTGAAGATCAACTACAACAAGATCAATCACAACAACAACAGTCTACAATGGAGTTGAATAATTTAGACTGTGTTATCCCTCTTGGGGCTTCATCAACTTGGGGTTTCAATAATAATACAATGAATAATATAACTTTAAATAATAGTTTAAAAGTAAATAATAATAGCAATATCCAAGCATTCCCAACATCAGCATCAACTACACCACCTTTAAATGCACTTACACCAAATATTGAAAGTGTAATTCCATCAAATATTTATTATGATAAACATTTTATTCAAAAAGCAAGAGAATCATCATCAGATATCACACCAATCATTGCAGCCGTTGGCATTAAAAATGAATCTGTATTTGAAATTCCACCTCACTATCTATCCAGATTTTGTAATAATAGTAATAATGTAGTACCAGTAACAATGAAAGATGACTTTGAAAAGTTTTACCAATTATCACCTGTATATAAATCAATTTTTAGATTGATTGCCGATCAAACATCTTATGATTGCTATGAAAAGATTCTTAGAGTATTTAGAGTCACTGTAAACTTATTAGCCTATATCCCTGCTAATCTCCTTGAACCACTTAGATATGTTTTTGCAAAGTATCAATCACTGGTTTCATTGAAAAGTGATTGTGCCAATCAACGCTTCAACTTTAATATTATCCCAGAGTATTTAGATAGATCAAGTACCTATGAAGTATTGGAAAAGATTCTATCTCTCACCGAAGAATCCTTTTTCATGTTTAATTTGTTCCAATTGGATTTACATGTCCTTCAAGAGATTAAACAATCATTGTCAATGGCCTATATTGATCAAAAACTAAACTCTTTTAATACTACCACTACCACCACCACTACTACTACTACAACAAATAGCAACTATTATGAAAATACTACATCACCAAATTACTATTCAACTTCATCACCGATGGAAACTTACAATTTAGCACCAATTGATTATTCTTCCCCAATCACCTCTTCTTCACCCCCAACCAATTACAATGATATTGATTATGTAATCAATTCTGTATCTGCCGAGAATAACAATAATAGTAATATTAACAACAATATCAATAGCATTTGTATTAGTCAACAACCAATGTCACCTGAAGAATTTCCAGTCCATTTACCAGAACATTTATCATATCTCTTATCTTGGAACAATAGTTATCGTAATAAAAAGGAGAGTGAAAAGAAAAACAAAGTAGGCAAAACACCAAGTAAAACTGGATTTGGTTTATCTTCAACAAAAGCTCAATTACTTAAAAAAACATTTAAAGATTCCATTTATCAACCATCCAATAGCAAAGGTGCAAATTTTGTAGAAAGTGGAAATCTTGTACTCATCAACACCATCTATCAACCATTTGTTTCTGAAATCTCTACCAACAGAGTCGCCAAGCCATTCCCAATCATCATTGTCAAAAATTATGCCAACTTTAAAGATATCAGTTTCAAATTAAAAGTGATCAACAAAGATGCCTTTAAAATCAAGAAATTTGCATTCTTTCACGAAGGTTACGGTGTCTACCGTTTTGAAATCTCTATTGAAAGATTAGATGCCACCCAAAAGAATTGTCAATTTGTCTTTAAAGCCTACGACAAAGCCACCAAGATTGGCAAGCTTGTCAGCCCTCTTGTACATTACAGAAACACTCCAAGCGACTTTGACAATCCATCCAGAGTATCCATTCAAAAAGACTTGGACATTGAAAACAAATATCATGTCACTGCAAACTTTTTCAAAAAAGGCAGAGACGACGGTAAACCTTTGTACATTAAATTCCAAAACACTTTAAACAAACAGGAAATCATCATCAATCAAAATGAAATCACTTTTGAAAGTGTTTTTTGGATTACTTTTACAAAACAAATTCCAGCTGGTTCCTATAATATCACCATTGCTTATTTACATGGAAAAATCGCAAATCCTCAACAATACGATTTTTTAATTTAGATCAATTATAAAATCAAAAATAATAAACTCATTTGTAAATACTCTTTTTAATTTTCAAAATTTTTCCAAGTCTTCTTTTTTTTTTCCAATCGCTTGTTCATTAATGTGATGAAAGACAGTTTTGTATTGTGTTTATTAGTGTTAATATTTTTTGTTTGAGAATTAATTTCGGTGTTTTGTGTTGCCACTATGGTTACTATGTAACAAAAAAGAGAAAGCTCACTCGTTGTTTTATAATTTAAAAAAATTAAATCTTTCTATTTAACAAAGATAGATAATTCTATCAAGTTTATTAAGAATAAATATTCCATGAGGAGGGGGTACTAGATGAGGGTGAGTTGCTGTTTGTTTGAGTAGAGTTGTTATTGTTATTGTTGTTGTTTTGATTGAGAATTGGTGATGATGAGGGAGGAGGAGGTGATGGTGATGGTTGATTGAATAAAGAATGATGATTAAACAGATCGTATGTTGGTGCGAAGCTATTAAAAAATCTATGATGATTACTACTGCTATTGTTGTTATTGCTATTGTTATTGTTATCATTGGCAGTATTGTTGATAGTGGTTGAAGTATTAGTGTTACTAGTATCGTTTATAGAGGTTGGTTGATATAATCGAGAAGAGATGCCAATCATGTTTTCAAAATGATCAATAGATGGTAAATCTTCAAAGATATTGGTGTCTCGTTTAAGAGGGAATGAGGACGGGATACTATTTGCTGATGAAGATGGACTAATACTATTGCTACCAAAACCACTCGATGATTTTCCACTACCAATAACTCCAAAAGAAGATTGTGAAGCTTTAAATGAATCTGTTTGTTGTTGTTGTTGTTTATTCAACCAACTAGATGTACCACCAATATGACCTAAATCTGATGAAGTATAAAATGGATTAAATACTAGATTGGATGTAGGGTTTTGTAATGATGAAAAAGATGATGGTTGTGATTGATAAATATTGTTGAGTGATTGTTGGGGTTGTTGGAGTTGTAATGATTGTGATATTGGTTGTTGTTGTGGTTGAGTTGTTGGGAATTGAATTTGAGATGATTGTAATGGTTGTGGTTGTTGTGGTTGTTGGGTTTGCTGTTGCTGTGGTTGAGGTTGTTTTGGAACATAAACCTTTTTACCTCTTTGCTTGAATTCTCTTGGACCTTTGATAAAAGTAGAGGAAGGGTTTGAAGAGGTAGTAGAGGAGGAAGAGGAAGAAGAAGATGGTTGATTTGGATGATTTGAATCAAGATATTTCTTTTTAGAAAACTTGTGTTGTTTATCATAAAAGTTTACCTTTTCTTCAGTAGCATTGTCAAAAGGTTTCTTTCTAATCTTTTCAAATGATTCTTTATCTTCTTTGCTGTTGTTATTGTATTCCTTTTTCTTATACTCTATTTCATTAGATTTAGGTTTAAAAGTCTTTTGTTGTTGATAATTTGAACCTTCATGTTGTTTATGTTGATGAAGAGTTGGTTTATGTTTTTCGGGTTGTTGTGGTTGAGTTGGAGGAGTTGTAGTAGATGATGATGGAGTTAAGGAATGTGGGGTTGTTATAGTTGGTTGTGGTTGACTTGAGGGTTGTTGTTTAGCTGCGACCTCTTTTTCTTGTGTAGAGGGAGACAAAGAGGTACGAGTTGGAGTTGGAGTTGGAGTTGTTGTTTGTTGTTGTGGAACTGGTGTAGTAGTTGTAGGAGTTGGTAAAGGGGTAACCAAAGGTTGTCTATCTGGTTGTGGGGTTGGAGTGGTTGTTGTAGGAGTTGGAGTCGTTTCATTAGATAAAGATAATGAAGGAGAAGTTATTTTTTGTTGTTTTTGAGGAGAGAGTAAAGTTGGAGTTGAAGGATTTGACAACTTTACACTACTTTCATCAACCTCATCCAAAGATCTCTTTTTATCATCTTTACATACTTTTGAAGGTGATTGTGAATCTACAACTACAGTATCATTAGATACCTTGTTGGCTTCTGTTGATGATAATGGTGGTGTTACTATTGTTGGTGCCGTTGTGGCAGAGTTAGAGTTAGAGGTAGAGATAGAGGTAGCAGTTGGATGTTGAGTAGGAGGGTGAAGAGAGGGTGAAAGATTATTTCTAGATGAAGAGGAGCTTGAACTCTTCTTTTTCTTTACAGATTTCACTGTTGGCTGATCCACAAATGAAGACTTGTCTGGTGATTTTGGTGTGCCTACATTATGGTGATGGTGATGATCATCCAGGATATGGTTATGATGATGATGGTGACCTTTACCACTATTACTACCACTACCACTGCCGATATCATTAGTACCATTGTTAAACGACTCGTTGTTTGCTTGTTTGTTTTGAGTAGTTTTAAAAAAGTTTGAATACTCTTTCCAAGTGATAAAGATCATGATGAAAAACAAGATGATCATGCCAATGATAAAGATAATCTTTGCAGGATACTCGTAAAAGAACGAGGGTTGGAGATGGGTACAAAGAGGCAAGTAGTCATGGGGCATCGAGCCTATGAGGGGAAAGTAAAAGGTTCGTTGGTTGGTTCTAATCACCAAGTCACGTTTGGTCAGAGCGGTCGAGAAGTCGGGTTCAAACGATATAACCAGCTTGATGTTGTCGCCTGGTTGCAAGTCTTTTTTGTGTTTGAGCAAATCGTTGCAGTTGACCACCTTGAAGCCATAGCCAAAGCACTTGAGGTCACTGATCAAGACGTCTGTTATTTCCAGCGGCATGTTGCCCTTGTTGACCAAATGAATGGTTTTGTTTATCTCGATGTGCGAGTCTTTGGTGCTGGAGCTGCTGTGATGGTGAGATTGGGGCCCGGCCGGACCCTTCTTTTTCGAGTCAAACAAGATCTCAGAGTTGATGTCGACCTCTTCGCCTTTCTTGAATATACAGGGGCTGAGATGTGTCTTGTTTAACTCCAAGTTCACAGACTGGAGCTCACCGCTGCTGGCAGAAAAGTTGTCCGTGTCGCCAAAGATCACGAGTTTGCCACCCTCAGACTGAGCAATCAATCGAATGGGTGATATGACGGTATAGTTGTTCTTTATGTATAGATTGATACTAAAGTTGCCAACCTCTTTGGGCGAGAAATGAATAGGACCCAATTCAATCGTCTGACCAGCGGGTATTTCAAACTGATTGTCTGTGAGTAAATTACTAATGGTAAAGCTATTTGATTGCTGTTTAATTGGAACAAAGTTTTCAACAACCGATGGATTTTTGTGTTGTTGATGATCATCGTCTTGATTTTCATTTAATTCACTGAGACCCAAGATTTCTAAAATGATAGGAGGTGAGTTCATTTTAATGGCATAGACCTCTTCATAAAATTCCAATGAAAGAATACGAATAGATATTGGAGTGTCGGGCATTGGATTAGAGACTTTGAAATACTTTGCCACCTCTTTGCCAATTCTAACTTTACCAAAATCAATGGGAGGATTCACTCTTTTCTTGGGAAGTATGCTATTGTTATTGCTATTACTCTCACCACCATTCTTTGCCTTTTCTCTTTCAGCTTGAATATGTTTTTTAAGTTGTTCAAAATCTCTTTTATCCTGTTCCTCGTCATCAAGTTCATCTTGATCGCTGTCTTGCTGTTGTTGTTGTTGGTGTTGTTGATAACCAAAATGATCAAAGGAAGAGACTGGTAAAAAGGGTTTGATGATTGACCCATTGTTCCTGATTGTGAAATCCAACAACAAGTCTGTTTGAAACATGACATCTACAGAGAAATGGTAATACTCTTCATTCCAATCTCGATCCGAATACACTTCAAAACTTGTTGTATCGTCATCCTCCTCAGCAGCACCAACATCGATATTATCATTTTGGTTACTCGAGCATTCACTGCCACCATTGGCAGCATTGGGATGTTGTTGAAAATTCATAAACTGTGATTGATAACTAGCTCTAGAGAATTCAAAGTAATTTGGATCAACGACAAGATTGGCAAAATGAGTGATTTGGTTGGGCAACAAGACTGACGAGAGGAATTGGCACTTGATACGAAGGTTGTTAGAGTTGTTGAACGAAGTCACTGTGATGGGGAATGCAAATGTGCTGTTGGCATACACTGGTTTGACCAACGGTAAGCCCGATTGAATGACGCCGAGATTATTAAACAATGGATAGATAGAGAGTGATCCCGAAGCTGTTCTAAACTTAATTGGAACTGTTTCTATTCGAAATTGGGTCTTGAATATCAATTCCATTTGATTGACATTCTTGTTGTTGTTGTCGTTGTTGTTACTGTTGTTACTGTTGTCGACGATTAAGTAGAATATGGCTGTTTGTCCATACTCTATGCGGATGTTGTGGAGGTCTTTGGCCTTGGTAGAGTTCGAGGGGGGCAAGAGACAGTTTCTGTTGGACGACAGTATGTTGTAGTTGTCTTTCTTGAAATGCTTCTTTCCGCTCTTTTCCAACTCTCCCTTTTCATTAAAGATGCCGTGCAGCTGGAGTTGGAGCAGGCCCTTGCCAGTGGCGTCTTTCTTCTCCTTGATCATAAAGCAATCAATGTCAATGGCAAAGGGATTGGGATTCTTTAGTCTAAACTCCTTCTTTCGCTTCTCGCCGCTGCCAACGATGCCAAAATCAAAGACAAATGACTTGTCGCCATTGGTAACCAACGACGAGGGCGACAGCTGGTTATTCGCCGACGACGATGGCGACGAGGCCGATTGGTAGATATCGAGGTTGCCGTTGAAATAGTGCAAGTCAATCTCGAGTGACGATATGTTGGTGTGGATGATAAGCGAGGTGTGTTTAGAGTTTTGAAAGGGTCGGTTACTGTTGGGCTGATAACGAATACTGATGGGTGCCCATGTCTTT
Source organism: Polysphondylium violaceum (assembly GCA_000277445.1). Lineage (NCBI taxonomy): Eukaryota > Evosea > Eumycetozoa > Dictyosteliales > Dictyosteliaceae > Polysphondylium > Polysphondylium violaceum. The sequence goes on along the minus strand of AJWJ01000001.1, from coordinate 121,403 downwards.
TGTGGGCCCACAATCTGGCCTAGTGGGGCCCAGACAATGGTGTATTCGTCATCATAGACCTGTATCGACTGAATTGATAACGGTACAGGGAAATTATTCCTAAGTGTAATTAAATTGCTTATTGGCTTTTGGTTCTTGTACGACACTGCGTCGTGAGCATCCAAGGGAAACAATGTATCCTTTGAACTAAACACCAAATGTCCATGCAACACATTGGCTTTATAGGGAATAACTATATCGTTGTGATTCTCAATCTTTAATATAAAACTACCTTGAAAATGACCTTGATCCTTTCCACTAAATATAAAATGTCCAATTTCAATCCTCTATTATTGTTGTTATTAGTAAACTACTCTACACCTATATTATACACCTATACATACGCGATATCCATGTGGAATAAAAGAATTATGAAAACTAAACTTTATATTATTGTTACTACTATTACTATTGGTTGCATCCGATGGATATATATCGATATTTAAATCACTAGTATCAGAGTTTAAAATAAATAATGAAATTGATTTAAAATCTGTGGGACTTGTGATATGACCAAAATCAATTTCACTTGGGAAAACATAGACTCCATGATCAACTGCTATCAGTTCTGCATGAACGACAAATGCCCCTAAATTTGATTCAATATTAATATATCCACTAAAATGTCCAACTTTCGATGATACAAAAAATAAATTAATAATATGTTGTTTTGAATATGGTTGAATCTCCTATTGATTAGTGTAGTTTGTTTGTTGTGTTAGTACTGTGTATATGTGATGGGTAAATATGATAACATACCCATGGTGAATTTAAATGATGCTTTAAAATATCATTATTATTGTTATTATTATTATTATTATTATTATTGTTGTTGTTGTTGTTACTGTTACTGTTTACACTTCTTTGTAATGAACCAGGTAAAGCGAGATAAAAGTTACCTCCACTTGTATGAATATCAGTAATCCTCAAGGTCACATTATGAGGATTATATATTGAAATTGGATATGTAAATTGTTGATTAATCAATACCAATTCACTCGTTATTTGATTGAGTTGATACAAGTTATTGATAGTTTCACCTTTGGTGTAGAATGAAAATTCACCAACATTTGTATATACAGTAAACTCTGTTTCTTGAGTTTCAATTTCTTTTGGTAAATAAACAATTTTAACTTTAAAAGATTTTAATGGTTCTAATATCTGTAGAGATCATCATCATATGATAAACGTTAGTATATCTACTACTATTACTACTATTATTATTACTTACATGACCTTGAACAAAACTATGTACATAAAAATTTGGATGATCAACGTTGATTGATAGGATTTGAATTGAATCATGTTCATTGTTGTTATATAACTCTATATCTTGTGATTGGGGTACGCCTATACTAGCTCTTTTAAAATCAATGGTTGTTGGATTAATTATTAATTGTTGTTGTTGTTGTTGTGGCTGCTTATTGATTACTTTTGTATTTAATTTAGAATCTACCAAATAATCATCATCATCGGAAACATCTTTTTTGTTTTCACTTGTAGTTGTTGATTTAATAGGAGTGTTATATTGTTGTTGACTCTGCTGTTGTGCTATATTCTTTAAATCAAAAATACCTTTTGATCGAAATGTACTTGGTCCACTTTTTTCATTTAAATCATGAATAAATAATTTAGCAATGTATTCTTCATTCTTATTATTATTGTTATTGTTATTATTGTTATTATTATTACTCGCAACTTTAACTACTGCCGGAATCTTTGAAGAATCTGTAAGAGTGAATCTATATCCCATTGTCTTGATGCCATTGTGATGAAGAAGATGAGCATGATGGATAGTATTGTGCTGATGAAACTGATTGTTATTGTTATTGTTTATATTCATAAGACTGTTGCTAAACACCAAGTGATCCTCTATGTTTTGATTATGAATATTTTTAACTGTACAGATATATGAAACAGCAGATTAGTAAGCATATGTATCTATATCTTCGTGACATGACAATGACACATGACACATGACTACCATTAATCCTAATTACATACCATCAACGGCCGAGGCAAATGTGTGTCCAACACATAATAACATGGCTATCAGAACCATGGCAACCACCACGATGTTTACATGATGGCTCTTACACCACACGTGATGTAAGGGTCCACCATTCATTTTGTGATCTGCTGTTTGTTGGTTGTGTTTGTCTGCTGGTGTGTTGTATCTTTGTTTATTTGAGTGTGTGTATAATATTTAAATAATGAGTGAGGGTGTGAGTGTGTGTGTTTATAACTATAGGTGTTAGATGAGTGAATTTCTCTTTAGATATAAAAGTGTGTGAAAAAAAGATATTTTGGGGGGTGAAGTTTATGTCTGTGTATAGGGTGAGAAAAAAATGAAAAAAATAAAAAAATGAAAAAAACAAGATAAAAATAAAAATTTTCCATACAACAATTCGGGGAGAGGACCTAGGTGTTGTGATCACCAATCTGATTGAAAAACATACAAATAACAATACTTACAAATATTTACTTCACACAAGTATTTTTTATTTTTGTTGTTTTGTTGTTTGTTGTTGTACTGGAAGTAATTGGAATCAATAAAAAATCGGCTCAAGGAGGGTGGGCAATCTTGAAATGACTCATGGGTGTTTTTTTCTTTTTTTTCTTTTTTTTTTAATTTTTTTTTTTTAATTTTTTTTTCAAATTCAATTTTTTCAGTTTTTCAGATAATCTTTGGGGGTCCCACCATATAGTTTCTTTTTAGAATATATTTCAACGATTTGTTTGATAATATAACAATAGTAAAGATATTACATAGATACATATAGATAGTATTATAATAGATAGTAAACAGTATTAGAGTACACAGGAAATGGAGTGTCGATCAAAGATTCTTTTTGTTAAAGATATTCCCGCTATAGGGGAACAGTTTGAAGATTTATTTAGACAACAGCCAGGTTTCGTCGCAATAAGAAGAGTAAATAATTTACAACTTAATAATATATATTAGTAGTTTCACATTTTAGTTGGTTTAGTAGTACTAGTCATATAATAATAGTTTAGTAGTTTTAGTAGGAGTAGTAGAGGTGTTTTTTGTGTTTGTGTTTGTGTATTCAATCATTATTCATTTCGAGAAAAAGAGTTAATAGTACTAGCGAGTAGTAATCACACAACAGTAGTAGTAGTAGGAAAAGTAATAATTAACACATCAATTTTTAAAACACAGAAACCAAATTTTGCTTTTGTAGAGTATAAAGACAAAGAATATTCTTGTGATGTTTTACACAAGTTACAGGGTTTTAAATTTGATCCAATCGATAAACCAATCATCATTGACTATGATAGGGTAATTATAATTTCATTGTTTTTCTACAATACTTCACATTGTTATAATATTAATAATATATTGAATAGGGATCAAAAGATTATCAAGATGAGTATTATAGAGGTTTGAGAGATTTTAATAGAAAAAGAGAAGTCGATAGAGTCGATAGAGACCATAGAGACCACAGAGATTTTAGTCAAAGAGATCAAAGAGATCCAAGAGACCTTCAAAGAGATCAAAGGGACTATAGAGATCAACACAGAGACCAACATAGGGATCATCAACATAGAGACCAAAGATACCAAAGAGAAATAGAGAGTGATAGAGCTGATCATCAACATCATCATCAACATCATCACCATAGAGATACTAGAGATACTAGAGACACCAGAAGAGAAATAGATGTTAGGGGTAGAGATCACAGTGATAATGTTTCTCTTCATTCATCCAAAAGAGGCGGAGGTGGTGTAGCAGAAGAAGAGGGATCCATAATACCAAGCAGCAAAGATAGTAATGATAACATTAGCATTTTGAGTACTCAAGAAAGCTCTGGTTCCATTTCAACAATGATGGTTGATAAAAAAGATATGGATGATGATGACGATTTTGATGATGAGGATCAAGAGAAATCAATCAAACATAGACCGCGTAGATCTAATGACAATGGTCATGAAAGAAATGGTGAGGCTAACATCAACAACATTAGTGATAAACCATCATCCTCTTCACATTATAATCCTCTCGAAAAGAAAAGACAAAGAGAAGATTATCATCATTATGAAAGCCATCCACGTTACAGCCAACACGATGATCGTGGTGGTTTTAAAAGATCTAGTCAACCAGATCCTTATGATGTATGTGTTTTTATTGCATTTAATTAAAGATAGCATTAAATATTAACTTTGTAATAATAATAATAATAATAATCATAATAATCATATTATTTTAGAGACCATTATCGTCACACCACTATACAAGCTCAGGATTATATCAACGTGATCATCATTACTCACCTTATTTCAATAGCGCACAAGAACATGGTAGAGAAAGTAGAGATTTTCATGCTAGAGAAGGTGGCATTCGTAGTAGAGAACACGGTAGAGATAGCGCTGTAGGTGGCTACGGTTATCCAGGATCAAGTAGTAGAGGTTCAGATCATTTGTTGGTTGCTTGTCCAACTCTCTTTGTATCAAATTTACCCAAAGATGTTACTGAAAGAGAAATGTCTATTCTATTTAGATTTATGGGAGGGTTCATTGGTATTCGTCTTATAAACAAGGAAGGAAAATTACCAATTTGTTTTTGCGACTTTATCGATACTCCTTCTGCCGCGATGGCATTGGACATGCTTCAAGGCTTTAGAATGGATCCAAAAGATATCTCTTCAAGTATTTCAATTGAATTTGATAAAGCAAACACTAAAAGATAAATCTTCTCTTTACCACCATCAATAATAATAGTAATAAATCATTATTCATTGTATTTAATACATCAATCAATCACAAAATATCTCTTTTTTTGGAAAAAAAATAGAAAATTAATTTTAAAAAAGGGATCTAGATCATGATTGGTTTGATTTCTTTAGAAATTTATTAATTTTATTTTATTACCATTGAAACAAGATATGATGAATAATGATAATATATTCTTTATAATTTTTAGAAATAAGTACCTCAGGTACAAGATATTTTCATATAGACAACCTTACTATGACCTTCAAATAGGTCATCCCTATGACAGTTATCACTATAGAAATGATTTTCAGACACTTACAAATGAGTATGGGTTTCAGTTTTTGATGGACAGATTCAAGAGATGCAAATTCTCAATGTTGTTGGACAATAATTCAGATCCCGGAGGGATTGAAATGTTAAATTTAGAATATTTAAATCTCTTTGGCTCATCAAGTTCAACTTTGGATTCTACTTATACTAAAAAGGTGTCTGGTAAACTGAGGTCACTCAGTTTGGTAAAGTTTAGGGGCAAACTAAACCATTTGCCAGATTCAATAGCTTTTCTAGAGATGCCCAGACACTTTGATCAACTCGTGGATTCAAGCTTCTTTCCTAATCAATTACAAGTACTAGTGTTGGGATTTTCTTTTAACTCTCCATTATTATCAAATGTTTTGCCAGAGAGTTTAAAACAGTTGACACTGGGTTATTGGTTTGATCAACCTTTAAGTGAACTTCATTTACCACCTAGCTTAGAATACTTGAAGTTTGGCTACAGTTTTGATCAACCACTTGAAAGAGCCTTTTTTCCCAAGTCTTTGAAAACTTTGATTTTTGGAGATAAGTTTGATCAAGTTTTAAGTGATTGCCTTCCAGATACTTTGACAAAACTGTGTTTTGGTCAAATGTTTAATCAATCACTATCAAGTTTACCAAATTTATTGGAAACCCTTGAATTTGGGACAGATTTTAATCAACCAATTATATTTTTACCACCAATGCTTGCTTATTTAAAGTTTGGGGAAAGTTTTAATCAACCTATTTTCTCAAGTACTTTACCAAACTCGATTAGATTTTTAGAGTTTGGTAGAAATTTTAATCAAAATCTTCAAATTGGCAGTTTGCCTACCTCCCTCACTCATCTTGTGCTAGGTGAAAAGTATCTTCAATACACACCGTTGGGAGTGATAGATTTTTCAGTTACAAAACTTGATATTTTATGTTGCAACGATTTTTCTATTGGGACATTTATTAAAATTCCAGACTCAGTTCAACATTTAAAATTTAAAAAAGGTGATGTCCATGGTATCAATAAAAGAAATCTTCCACTAAACTTGAAAAGCTTGAAATTGGATCATGTAGTTGTAAAGGATTTTAAAAACTTTTCTTTACCCCGTGGCATTAAGAAAATCCAGCTCTCTCACTACCTAAACAAACCATTAGAGATTGGAATGATTCCCGATTCACTGGAAAAATTGGCTTTTGGCTCAAACTATAATCAACCAATAAAAATAGGAGTCATCCCAAATAATGTGACCGTGATTGATTTTGGAAAAAGCTTTGATCACCCTTTGGATCCAGGAGTGATACCGTCTTCTGTTACAACCATTACCCTGAGTCTGTATTATAATCAACCACTGTTTCCAGGTAGTTTACCGCCCTCTATTACCAATCTTACCGTAGGAGATTTTTTTGATCAAGTTTTGGATAAATCTAATATACCACCATTTCTCGAGGTCCTCACGCTTGGGAAATCATTTGATAAAGAGATACCCGAATATCCCGACACACTAACCCACCTAACGATAAAGAGAAAATCCAATTACCATTCCAATCCTATTTTAACGCATTTTCCCATTAATCTCAAGATCCTACAGCTAAAACAACTTTCCAAACCAATTGAAGCATTACGCATGCCAGTGAGCTTGACACAGTTGACAATTAAATTGATTAAATCTGACGATGTTATGTATATATTCCCACCCAATCTACAATATCTCCGATGTGATGGAGGTATGGCTCAACTGTGTCTGCCCACTCGAACAATTGAATCCATACGAATAGGACACTCACTAAAACTGTCATTCTATAACGATCACTCTGAATACTATTTGTTAAAACAAAAACAAAAACAAAATCAACCTATTTAAATAAATCGAAACATATTTATTAATATTGTTGTTTGTAAATCTCTTGAGATGATGCGTATACTTTTGATTGTGCGGCGGATATATCGATGATTATTTATTTCTTGTTACCACTGTATGAGAAAGAGTAATTAAAATATCTCTTGCCTCTGATTGTGGTAATTGTAAAAGGGATTGAATGGCTTTATTACAATATTCAATCGCCAAATTTCTTGTTTTTTCAATACCTTTACTCTTTAAAACCAAACTTCTAGCTTCTTCAACATCACCTTTTTCCGAAAACTTTCTTTTAATTAATTTTTCCAATTGAGGGAATTCTTGAGTGGCGTATAATACTGGTGCTGTAGCCAAACCCAAAGTTAAATCTACAGATACAGGTTTACCAAATACCTCCTCTGAACTAGTGTAATCTAATAAATCATCAATAATCTATAGATAGATAATAGTAACATTAATATTATTATTATTGAATTAGATATAAATAACAACAACAACTTACTTGAAAAGCTAAACCTAAATTTTTACCAAAATCAGTGGCTATATTTACAACATTTGAATCTGCACCAGATAGAATGGCAGTTGATCTACAACTATTTGTAATTAATGAACTAGTTTTGAGATAAGTTTTATGAAGATATTGATCAAATGAGACTGCACCACTTGATTTTGCTTGCATAAATTCACCTTCAACCAACTCGGCCAAAGCGGTAGACATGAGTTCAGTGACATCGTTGTTTCTAATCGAGGACAACAATAAACTAGCTCTTGCTAATAAATAGTCGCCACAAAGAATGGCCAACTTGTTTGAGTAACTGTGATTAATAGACACCACTTCTCTTCTGGTCGATGCCTCGTCAATGACATCGTCGTGCACCAAACTTGCGGTGTGAATCATTTCCACAATCTCTGCTAATTTCATTTGACCCACATTGGCTCCACCGCCCGTGGACAAAGCCCTCGACAACAGCAACACTATAGTAGGTCTGATTCTTTTCCCCTTTAATTGAAAATAATAGGACGAGATGGAACTCAACACGGGGTGTGTCTTTTTGGTGGGGGCAGGCGAGTAGTTGCTTCTCGAGCTCACACCCTCGGTGATGGTTGTGATGATGTTGCTTGTCATTTGATTCAAGTCTTTTTCTACAATTTTAAATATCTCGTTTCCCTTTTTCTCGTGCAAATTGCCGAGCGGATCCAGTAGTTTGATCTGCTCGATTTTATAATTCTCTTTCAAGTCGCCATTCATGTAGTTCTCCACCATGAATGACTTCTTTTTGACCTTTTCAAAGAACCCATTTAGTGATGTGAATAATTTAGATGTGGATGAACAAGGCGACGATGATGAGTTGTGTTGTTGTTGCTGTTCTTGTTGTTGTGGTGTTGGATCTACTGTGGCTGGTTTGGGAGTGGCAACTGTGCTGCAAAAAGGTTTACTGATAAAGTAATAGTTGTTATTACTCGATCCATTGATTTGTTTTAATCTGGTAATTGAGTTTAATTTTATACTGTTTCTCAACATTGCTACTACGACACTATACTATGACTATTATTCCTATTTAGGTAATGATATGAAAATGAAAAATCGAAAAAGCACAACAATGTGCTTGTTTAACAATATATATAATTAGATAAATATGAAAAAAATTATAAAATTATAAAAAAAAGAAACACAACGATTTTGTAATTTCTATATTTATAATTTATCAAATTTACAAAAAGCTAAATATGTGGTTGACACCCAAAGTTTGTGTTTTGTGTGTGTGTGGGGGTGTATATGTGTGTTTTAACGGGGTGACAATGAAATTATGCAAAAAAAAAGTCGACACTATGCAAAAAAAAAAACATAAAAAAAATAAAATTTAATTTGAAAAATCGAATGATCGCATGATCATATTGATTGGATTAGAGCGGTGATCAGTTTTACACTTTTACATTATTACTTATAGTATGTCATTTTCTCATGAAATCAAGTTTAATATTAATTCATATTTCGCAATTCAATATGTCCTACATAGTTGAGTTCTGTAACTTATTGATAAAAAATAAAAAAAAATAAAAAAAAAAAAGAATTTTTTTTCAGACTGTCAATATATCTCAAATTAAATATACAAAGATAAAGATATACAGATAGATATGGAGAAAACTATAGTTACATCACCACAAGATGAATACTTGACTGGTATTGAGACAGATGATTTACTGAGATCAGTTGCAAAAGGTTATTCAAACTATTTTGCATTTTCAAACAGTACAAATGAACAAGCAAAGAATATAGATGATACAATGGAATATATGTTGGCTAGAATCGATGAATTTGGTGCATTTATTGAAACTGTATGTTTTAGAATCAACAACAATGCATCTTATAGTCTACTTTTAAATATTAATAGATAGGATAAACAGATTAAAAGTGATACAGATAAAACAGAAAAGAAACTCATACCTTTACTCTATGAAAAATCACAACAAGTACAACAACTATTCCCTCTGATCGATAATTTAACAGGTCTTATGGCTGATATAAATAAGAATATTTCAATTCTAGAAGATAGAGTAAATCAAGCAGATAAACATGTTTCAAATCTTACTGGTACAAGTAATCCATTTAAATGGGTTCTTTCTCATCTTGTAAGTGGTTGTTATTAAATACAATAGAAACTCAATATACTCATAAAATGTACGATTAGCAAAAAGAAGATGATGTCTTACAACAAATTAAAAATGCCCAAGCTTTGGAAAACAATAGTAATCAACCTAAATTTACACCATTGAAATCACACAACACAACAGAGTTTTTCAAAAATCTTCGTGATGAGATGCAAAAAGTTTATTCAAACACTGAAAAAGACTCGTCCACCACTAATACTACAACAGCTACAACCACTACATCTGAATCAACCAATAATACCACTAGTGAGGAAAAAGAAAAAGAAAAAGAAAAAGACAAACAAGAAGAAGAAAAAGAAGAAAAAGAAGAGAAAGAGAAAGAAACTGATAACTCTGGTGCCAAATAATAATAATCACAATAAGCCTTTTGTAAAAATATATAGATATAATACTTTATTATTACTGAATAAAATAAACAATGTATTTATTCTAGTTCAATAATAACTAGAGAAACAAATAGATGGATAAACAGTGATAAAAGAAATATACCATTATTAATATTCATCATCACACACTATTATTTGAATCTGAACCATGACTTGGATTTGGAGAGGAAGATACTTTGAAGCTCACCAAAATAGGTTTACTTTCGTTGACTTGAAATATATCCAACGTGTATTTTATACTAACAAACACACCAATACTCCACAAGAAAAAACAAATCAACACCAATATCTTAAATGCCAATGGCCAGTAGATTCGAAGACTTGTTTCCTCATCTTTTAAAAATTCACATATATCATAGGAGGTTAGAAAGAAACAAACTTCAGAGAATGAGCAATACTATGTTTGTATTTATGGCGAGTGTGTGTGTTTTTTAATGTTAGTAATTTAATATTGATCTTTTGTTTCTTTATTTTGTCAACAACATACCACTATCAGTAAACTTCTTTTATTATTCATCATACCAAAATAACCAATGAAAATGATAAAAAAGGAACAAACAAAATTGATTAGTGCAAAATAGGAATAAAAAGAACCAGGTAATCTAAGTATAACTAATATAAGAAACACAACTTTTAATTTAAATTGGATGATTTCCAATTCATTTAAATCGTTAAATTCTTCAAAAAAATCACAACAACATTCGCATTGGCAACTATCATCTTGTGAGTAATGACTACCTAAACTTGATTCACTATTTAAACTAATACTGCTTATACTACTACTATTATTCTCTTCTAAATTATTATAATTATTATTATTATTATTATTATTATTATTATTATTATTATTATTATTATTATTATTATTATTATTATTATTATTATTATTATTATTATTATAATTATTATTACTACTACTACTATTACTAATATTTATAGAATTATAGCTACTATAATTTTTATTTTCAGGTACTAGTGTTTGATGTTCATCTTGATTTTCAAAATCATTTGATAAATCGATGATAAGATTATTATTTAATTTCCTATTGTTAATGTTGTTTTCATAATCTATATTATAAAATTGATTATCATCTGAATCATCATCCATTTTTAAATGATATAATGGGGATTCTTTATTTGTATATATATTTATTTATATGTATACAAAATAAAAAAGTAAAATGAAATAAAAAACCTATCTATTTGTTTTGTTTTTTTTTCTTTGCCTAATAAATATTTTTATATGTATATCCATCCTTGATACTAATTTATAAAGGAATTATATCTATTTTTTTTTTATTATAATTACCAAATCTAATATATTTTTTACTTTGGCACAGATTTTCTTTTTTAAGTGTGTTAGGTTTATTTCTCTTTTTTATTGGGTGTGTTTGTTGTGTGGATGAGTGAGAGTGTGACTATATACAATGTATAATACTACCAATTATGTGTTGTTGTTATTACTATTACTATTGACAACGAGGTAGAGAGTTTGACAATGCAGCAAGTTTGAGAGAGGCATTGATAATTGATTGATTGACCGATTGGAAAAAAGTATGAATTTTAGCTAAACATGCCATACAAAGCATTGATAGTTTGGCAAAGTGACCTACGATTAGGTATTTCCCTATTTGGTTGCCTCCCTCCATCATTACAGAGCCCGTTAATATAATTTCATCATAGATAGTGTTTAGATACACTATCAATTGTAAAATAAACTCTTTACTTGGTATTCTAGTATTGGTAGTATCATTATTAGCCTCTGTGAGTGTATCAAAGAGTTTTTTCATTTCATCCGATTGTAAGAGTTGGTATGTTTTCTGTATCTTTTTCTTTGACTATTGTTTTGTTGGTGGTATGAATATGAGTGTTAGTATGTTGGTGTATTATGTGTTGTAACAAGTCATGACACATACAAATTTAAGATACTTGTAAGAAATAAACTTTCTCTGAATGGTAGAGTATCTTGATATAATCTTTGAAAAGAGAGTGAGTTCGTTGACAATGTCTGTAGGTACTTGAAAGCTAGTCGATAGATTACTAATAATTTCATTTATTTCTGTAATTGTTGTTTTGGTAGTATGATTGATCAATGATGCTGTTGCATCTTTTTTCTTTTTCTTTTCATCGATATTTGGACAATAAAACAGTTTATCAAACTCTTGTATAAAGTTTATTGTTGTTGTACTCTCACTTGTTATATTATTTATAATTGCTTTAAATTTTCTTTCTTCCTTCTTTGAGATAGTGTTCAGTGTTGTTGTTGTTGTTGTACTTTCATTATCACCACTAACTTTTATTTCTTCATTACTTGATTCTTTTTTAGTATCTTTATCTTTATTATTACTTAATACAACATTATTACGACTATTATTATTATTACTATTGTTACTATCAAGTTGATCGCTTTTCTTTTGCTTTTTATTTTGATGATAGCTCGAGGAAAGATCAGATACTGGTGTATTTATTTGACCATTTTCTCTTTTAATACCCGTTATATTCTTGATATCCTTGTTTTTATTTTGGTTATTATTGTTATTATTATTATTGTTATTATCATTGTTATTGTTATTATTGTTATTTTTATTCTTATTCTTATTTAAAGGCTGTTTTTTAGATAATAGGGGAGTTTGTTTTACAAGAGACAGAATCGAGGAAGATGCTATCTTCTTTAATCCTGTATCATTGCTACTCATTTTGAACAAATCTGATGAATAAAAAACGAGTAAAAAATAGATTACCAATTTGAGAAAAAACGAAAAAAAAAAAAAAACAGTGGAGAATTGGAAAATAAAGACAAGATCCACCAGGTATAGTTACAGTAATAGAAAGAAGCTAAACGGGCACAAAAAGAAATTTAAAAATTTAAAAACTATGTCTTGGATGCATTCTAAAAAACGATATTACAAAATTATTTAATATGAATTCCAAAAATGTTTATACTATCAATTTACACACTAAAAAAGGCTAAAGACAACATCTTTGGGTTGTAGTAGAAAGTTCGAAAACTACCCAATTTTATTGTGAGTAGGGTGAACATTGAATTCATCTTGGCCAAGATCCAGCCTATAATTAATGACTGTGGTGGATACCACCAGTCTTGTAGCTAAAGATGATCTGCTGGCATTCAAAATTTAAGAGGCCAAATCTCCATAAAATCCGAACTACCAAGCCAAGAACATCAAAAACAACGACTACAACAGCTCTACTTGATCCAAGGTAAATTGTTTCAACTGTCCATCAAATGGATTGTTTAAACCCTCCTAACAAGTTTTTAGATTAGTACCATCTTTTTAAAGTCTATTCAATAAAACTGTTATGTCTTCTTGGTGATTTTTAACATAGACACCCCGTGTGAAAAATGAAACGTATTTATTATTTTCGGGTTTGAAATCTATTCTAGTTCTATTCGCAGAATAGTTTTATGTGTTTTAATAAAAAAAAAAAAAAAATCAAAAAATCAACACATTTTTGAAATTTCTGACAGAAAAAAATCATTTGACAGACAGAAAAAAGATAATTATATGGAGAATAACAAGAATATACTAAATAAAGACAATGCCGATGATTTATCCGCCAAGGGGGAGCGGGTAGCACCTATTCCCACCATACCGATAGGCAATGATCACTCGACTACAAATAATAGTAATAGTAATACCGTCACTACCACGACCACTATCAGCAGTACGACAGTCAACACGTTGGACATTTCTAAAGAGTTTGATAAAATAACAATTAAAGATGAGTCTGTCAATACAACATATGGACCCACAACTACCACTACAACGACTACTACAACAACAGCTGCAGCTCCGAACAAAAGGTCGATTTCAACGGCATCGGAAAATATATCATACTATTCGCAAAACAACAACGACAATAATAACGATAATAACAACAACAACAACAACAACAACAACAACATCATCAAACATCACCACCAACAAGAGGAATACGAAAGTGATAAAGAAGAGAGTGATCAAGAATACGACGATGAGCAAGATGATTCGCTGTTGAGTGAAATATCGAGTGTTACGTCTGCGCCTGAAAATAACAATAGTGGTAGATTGGATGAAGACGATAATGAAGATGAAGGGAATAGTAATAACAACAATAATAGTAGTCGGCCCATTAAAATTGGAGCTAGTAATGGGAAATTAAAGCTATCAGTGTCTGCCAATTCAATGCCTACAGCACCTGCTAAAAAGAGAATAAAGTATTTCCCTCTCACTCAGCATTTGGGTAAACTGGATCAAATTAAAAAGGTACAGGAGATTGAAAACGATCCCAATGAATTGACTCGCAAGGAAATCAAATCAATGTTTGAGGAGGACAAGAGTGTACTGTTGCCCACTTCTCCTGAAAAGAGAACAGTTGAGGAAATCAATAGTAGTGGTGATGATGTGTTTTCAACAGATTTTAAACCTTTGTTCTCTTCATTGATAGATGACACAACAACCAATGGTAATCTTTCATCAATTCCTCCAATAATACCAAATCCTTTTTCTTTTACTGCTACAACAACTACAAATACAAAAGAAATTATAACTACAACAATAACAACTCCAACTCCTGCTACTACTACTTCTACTTCTCCTTCTACTACTATTACTCCTACTCCGACTGCTACAATTGGAGATAAAAAAGAAGAAGACAAAGAAAAAACAGATGTAGATAAAGAGAAAGAAGACAAAGACAAAGAAAAAACAGATGCAGATAAAGACAAAGAAAAAGAATCGGTAAAGGTTTCGGAGCAAACAACAAGCAAAGCTGAGGAAGGAAAAGAATCTGTTTTAGCATCATTCTTTAATAATAATACTGTATCCACAGAAAAGGATAAACAAGAGAAACCAACCGCTGAAGAGATTGATAATGAATTAAAGACTGTTTCTATAGATATTGGTAAATTAGTAAATTCTACAACCATACCAACACCGTCAACAACATCAGCACCAATAGTTTCACCAGATGTAGTTAATATAAAAGAAACAAGTCAATCAATTAAACAAGAGAAAACCAAAATCTATACCAACAGACCCAAAAAGGTTGATGTTAAAAATGAATACTTTAAATATATTGAAGAATCAATTAATGAAGAGGTTAATTTCCAACCATCAACCTTACCAAAAGAATCTGATGACGATGGTCATTTATTCCTTCTCTATGGTGATCTAACCAAATTGGTTTGTGATGTTAAAATGGTACCATGTTCCCATCATTCTATTTTCAGAGTGGCATTAAGTTCATGGCTTAAATATGATTGGGCTCAATTTCCTATTGACATTAGAGTATGTATAGTGGATATAATATATTTTATCGTTGATTTCATAGACTAATATATGTATCGATCTATAGAAAAAATTTAATAACACAACCATTGATTTCAAGGCAAATCAAAGAAGAGTATGCAAGTTGGAGAGTTGGCCTATAGAGTATCCAAATATTTCTCAACCTTGGTTTTGTAATGTCGTGCCATTTAGTTATTTGGCAGGCCCCAGTTGGTATATCAAGGGTGCCAAAGAGTTTTTGGATTCTGTTGGAAAGGATCTATTGTTAAAGAAACCACCCATAAAGAATGGAAGATCAAAGTATTTGGTTAGTTTGCCTATTCTTGGCACTGGTGGTGGCGGCGGTTCGGGAATGGCCGGCGAGATTCTAACGCTACTCATCCACGAGCTGTTTGTTGCCACTCGTGTGTGGAAATACGATATAGTGTTGGTTACAAACGAGATATCCATGTATACCGCTGCAAGAAACAAGCGAATGGAGTTGATGGAGAGTGATAGAACATTTTCTCATTTGTACAGAACTCTGTTGGGCCAGGAGCTCATGAACAAGGCCCATGTGCTGTCCAAGATGATGGATCAGGGTAAATTGGCCATCTTTATTGGCGCTGGTGCCAGTCGATCAGCGGGATTGCCCACGTGGGCGGGACTGTTGCAGATGCTGGGCGACAAGCTGGGCATGACAGAGGAAGAGATTCGCTCGATGGAGCAATTGCATTACTTGGATAGAGCAACAGTGTTGGAAAGCCGTTGGAAAAAGGCGTTGGCCAAGTACTCACCTCCAGAACAAAAGGTGCAGGACCGAGAAGAGATTAAAGAGATCTTTGAGATACACAAGACCATCTACAACGAGATCAACGTCCCCATGCAAACAGAGATTGCCAATCTCATGAAGGTCTCTCATTCTGGCCTGCCTCACTTTTTGTTGGCCTCCACACCAGTGCAAGAGATCATCACCACCAATTATGACGAGTGTTTTGAAATTGCCAGCAAATCCATTGGACAGTCGATCTGTGTCCTTCCATATCAGTCGCTTAACAGTCACGACAAACGATGGATCCTCAAGCTCCACGGCTGTGTGTCGAATCCCCAAGACATTGTAATCACCCGTGAGGACTATATCCGATATGGCGATAAAAAAGAAGCACTCTCGGGCATTCTCCAAGCGTCACTCATCACCAAACATCTCCTCTTTGTGGGCTTTAGTCTTGTTGACGACAATTTCTACAATGTCATGTCGGCCGTCAAAAAGGTGACCACGTCCAAAAATAGAAAGAAAAAGTTTGGCACCGCGCTATTCCTCCAAAAGAACGACTTGATGAATGAGCTGTGGGGCCAGGAGTTGGATATTCTATGTTTTGAGTCAACTGTACAAAAAGATCAAAAAGATCAAAAACCAAGTACTGTCAACAATGCCACATCCCAACAACATAAACCCTTGCCAAACGATATTGCCAATTGTGCCAGAAGACAGGAAATCTTTTTAGAATATCTATCAAATATTTGCATTAGTAACACAAGTCACTTGATGGAGAAAAGATTTGATTGTCTCTTAAAAGATGGCGAAAAGATCTTTAGAGACCGTATCCTTGAATTTGTTGAAAATCTTCCCCAAGAGGCCAAAGACACCAGCGTCTATTTGAAATTCCAAAAGTTTTTATCCAGTATTGGCTTTGACAAGAATAATGTTCGACTTAGAAAATCTTGTATTATTGTAAATCATGAAAAGGATTAAAAATAAATATGATGATCATGTATATAGTTTGTTAGATAGATAGAGTGAGTACCTAACACCTTGATTGATTGTCAATCATCATTTAAATGCGACAATAGTTTTTATTAGTGAGATTAGAAAATGAAAAGTTTATCTCCATTCTTTGGATAGGGTAAGGCATTCAACTGTTGGTATTTACTGAAACTTGATAATTTGATCAATGAACCGGCGACATTGCTTGGGTTATATCTATCCAATGAATAGGTAAAGATGGCAACGAATTTTTCAGTCAAAGAGATTTGGAGACCATCAGGTGGGTTGGCTACAAGTTCATGATATACCAATTCAACTGAATTGCCGCTCCAATCAACTCTGTAAATTTGGACATATTGGCCTTTTGGATCACATTGGACAATGTATAGATCCTTGTTGTAGGCATAGATTTGGAATTTGGTGTCTGGTGCGAGTGAGGATGGACTAATTTTAATGGTTTTTATCACTTGATTCTCAGTGGTGTTTACCCAAGTGCATTCATATTGGTTCTTGTTTATGATTGAAACTACAAAGTAATTGGAACCTTGGTTATCAAGAGCGCCCTGAGTTGGACCTGAGGAAAGGGTAATTGGCAAACTTACTTGACTATATTATTTAATTATATTTCATTAGTATAGATAATTGTTAAATGATAAACACTAACATACGATGAAGATGATGGTCCAAAAGAAGTGGTGACTAAATCAACTTGATTTCGATCATTCGTACCCAAGAAATAAAATGTTTTTTGATCGAATAAAGCAACACCATTGATCAAAGATTCTTTATAAGAAGTAGATATTTCAAAAGTTTCACTCTCTGCAAGATATCCATTTTTATAGTTGAGATAAGCCCATGAAATAGATGAGGATGAATTTGCATATATGACACTAAGCTAAAATGTTTAAAATTAATATCATATTATCATTAACAAAAGATAGAAAAATACTACGTACAAGATTTGAAAAGGGAAAGTAACCAACATTACCATACATATATGGAGGAATGGGATTCAATGGTTTCTTGAATTGAAAGTTCATTGTAAGATCAATAGTCAAAATACTAGATGATCCTATATTGCCATAGCCATTGATAAAGGTAACGGGAGGATTTGGGCCCTAGGATTACTAAATTAGTATTAGATAAAGATATATGATTGAAATACTGTTTACTTACTTGTGCAATAACAAGGCTTAATGTACAAACAAGTAAAAACAAGGAAAGAGATTTCATATTTTCAAAACAACTTCAACTTTGAAAAAAAGAGACTGATGATCAGTATTTATACCAAGAGGGTTCGGTTTTTTTAGATATTTAAATAGATTCTAAATCATTTTTTGGATATTTTTTTTTTCTAAATATCCCAAGATTTGAATTCTGAAAAAAATCACAAGATTTTTCCTCTGGTATTAAGGAACAAACTTGGATAAAGAATATTCTTTTGATTCCAAAAGGTTTTCATATTTTTTGAAAAAACAGTGTTCAACTAATATGAAAAAAAATTTGAAAATCCCATCAAAACAAGATTTCATTTTTAATTTAATTTTTTTTTTTTATTTTTTTTTTTATTTTTTTTTTCATTTTTTCATTAATTTTTATTATGACTTTTTTCACACATACACATTTCATCATATAGATACATACCCAATATTGTAAATTTTATTCTTGTACATATTATTATTTAGATTCCCCCATTTTTGTATTATTTATCATTTTATTTTTATCCATATACCATTTTACTCAATATATCAATATATATACATAAAACATATAATCTTTATTTCACTTTATTATTACTATTGTTTATTTAAATCAAATCAATGCAAAACATATATAAATTTGGAGGTATTAGAAGCTATTGTACCACTCCTTTTAAATCTAAAGTTCATGGATTAGTTTCAAATGCAAACAATAATAATAATAATAAATCTACAGAGAGTTTGATCATAAACTCTCGTAATCTTCTTTTTCATGGACGACAGTTATTAGAAAGAGGGGATCTTGATCAAGCTGAAAAGATGATTGTTCATAGTTTTAGAAACTTTAATAAGTAATTATCGGGAGATACATAGTTTTAAAACTAGATATACTAACTAATATTATTATCTTTTAATAGGAAAATAGATATTCACTCTTCTTTATTTGCAGTACCTTCACACGCAGTAGGTTTAGTATCATTAAAGAAAGGAAAATATTCAAAGGGTGAACAATTCTTTAAACTTTCACTCGATAGAAGTGAAACAGATTCATCATATGTATATAGAAACTCAATAGAAACATCAAATGATCTTGGTCTCTCTTTGTTAAGACAAGGAAAAACTCAAGAATCATTTGAACAATTACAAAAAGCTCTAAACTTGGCTTTAGAATATCAAATGTATGTTGTTATTAATAGTAGTAAAAGTAATATGTGTTGCGTGATGAATAATATACTAATAATAATAAATAATTCTACTTTAGGTATTCACTTGTAGCATCAATTTATACAAATTTAGGAGAATATTATAAAGATATGTGTTATTATGATAAATCTAAATTTTATCATGGTATTGCACACTCTAGATTAATGACATACTCTAGCCCAGGACTAGATATGGCACGTTGTTTTTTAAATAGATCACAAATATCTAGAATCTCTGGCGAAATGGATCAGAGTAAAGAGTTTCTTTTAGAAGGATCAGGTATCTTGATAAGATATCTAAAGAGAATGGGATACTCTTCAAATTTACCCAAACACATGGATTGGGCCAAAACACTCATTGAATTTGGCCACTACTATTACAAGATGGGAAATATAGATAAAGCTAAAAAGAAATTAAACAGTGCCAAAAAGTTATTTGAAGAGATGAATATTAAATCAATACCAGACTCTGTTATAAATACTTTAAATTTAGCAATCATTGAAAAGAATATTCAATTAGCTCCAGCTACCTCTGCTGCCGACCAACAAAAAATAGAGACACATATACAAAATCTTTTGGCAGAGATTCAAAAACCCTACAAAGATTTACAATTGGAAAAGTTTAATCCAAAATTAAATAGATTCAATAATGTCTTTGATAACTTAAAAAATCAAAAGTGTCAAAAACCTATTCCTTTGATTGAAAACTTACATTTTCAACTAAGTGGTATGATTAATTTTTAATAAAATTAGTATTACTTTTTGTAAAGATTCCAACTTTTTATGTCTTCCAGTTAATTAGCTTTCAATATCAATAGATTGAATAGTTTGTTAAAAAGGTAGACTAGACTATGATTCAATTTAATAAAGGAAATTCTTTTTCCATTATTTTCACTTTTTTTTTATTTATAAATAATACATTTTGATTTACATAAAAAGATATCAACTTAACCTTTCATCATTGCTTCCTAAATAGAGAGAAAAAAACAAAAATTGTGTCAGAGATGTATATGATTGATATGATATATATGGAATTTATTGACTAATATTTACAGGTACAAAATGAGAATCAGATTCGTTACTTTCTTTATCATCATCATCTTTGTTGCTAATTATATCTTCTAAACTACGATGACTAGATAATGCTGCAATTGTTGAAGGATCAACTGGTAAAAGTGATTTTCTTCTAATCATTGATGGTTGTTTTTCCTATTTTTATTATTAAAACAATAATTAGTAAATTTTATCGAGAAATAAATATACAAGTTTAGAAAAATAATAATAAAATAGTAATTACATTTGATGTTGGAGTTTCTTCTTGTTTGCTTGAAATTTGTTTACTAATAATATTTTCTGGAACTGAATATTGTTTTTTAAGTTGAGCTTGTTGAATATTCTTTTTAGATTGTTTATATTGTTCAGATACTTTATTAAATTGATCTATATCAATTTCCATAAATAATTTTAATGAACTTAAAGAAAGTGATCTAATTGATCTAAGGTGATGATTTAAAATATATTAATATATTTATATAGATAGAACAATAATAATAATAATAATAATAATAATAATAATAATAAAACTTACTTATTCCAATGATTATTTGAGTTTTCATATAAAGGTTTATAAAATATATCTAAAGCTAATGGGAAATGTTCTTTTGAAGCAATTAAATAAACTATATGATCTTTGCTCCATAAATATAAAGCTCTTTCAGCCACTTGAAAATGTTCACTTTGGAAGCACTTTGAAATTTGACGAAAGAGAGGTAGTCTAATTTTATAAAAAGTCTGTTCATTGACAGAGTTTAAGAGATCTTCAATTTCAGAGAGAAACAAAACTTCTTTTTGACTATTTCCCAATGGCCACATTCTCAAAATTGATTTAAAAACCACTTCTGCGAGACTGGGATCCTTTTCAATAAATTGAGACATACAATAGCCAAGATGAGAGCAATAGATTGAATATGATTTTGGTTTGTGAAGAGGAACCAAAACTTTGATTAAAAATTGTCTGTGTTCATCTTTGAGTGGTACTACAAATCCATTGATAATGCTACCTAAAACTTCTAAAATTTCAGAGATACCATTGTGTTGTTGGGATTCATAGACAAAAGTGCAAAATAGATCACGTATAGCTGTTCTAATAAAGCCTCTTAAATTTAAAAATTTACCATAGATTCTGTGAAGTGTAGTCTTTAGATAATCACGTTCTCTGGGATCTTCACTGTCAAACAAATCCAACATTTGCAAAACAAACTTTTCATCAACATAATTTTTGGCTACAAATGTATTGAATGATGGTGAATCTATAAATCTGAGTAAAAGTTCATAAACAATTTGAATGTGTGGCCAGGCGGCTTCTAAAATGGGCTCATCTTCCTCAGGATCATACATGACGCCATAGGGATTGATTCTGGGTGGAAGAGGTCGAAATAGATTGGTTGACACCATTTCAAACAATGCTTTATAGAGTGATTCATGGAGTGATTTGTCATTAGAGAGTAGAAATTGTACACATTGCAAGAGTGCCTCTTGCTTAATGGTTTTGGATGTATGAAAACTATCATCAGAAAAATCAAAAAGGTAACAACATTGCTTTAGTTTCATTAAAAACAATGATGGTCTCTCTTCGGGATTTACTTCATCAAATCCTGGAATTTTTTGTAATTCGCCTTGAGGTTTTTCATGGAATCTACTTGATGCACTTTTTCTTAATGGTATTCCTTTAAATGGTATTTCTGCCATTGGTGTTTGTGGTGATAAAGGTACTTGTTGTTGTTGTTGTAGTTGATGTTGCTGTTGTTGTTGTTGCTGTTGATTATGTTGTTGTTGTTGCTGATTACCAGGAGTACCAATATGAGGTACATTTAAATTTTGTGTTTCCTTTTTTTTTTATTTTTTTAAATTTTTTATTTAACAAAATTAATATCATATCTTTTTATGATTACAGAGTAATCGTAATAATAGTTTTGTGTGTGGCGTGTATTTTATTTTTTTTCTAATCAATCAATCAAATGAATCATATGATTGAAAAAATAAAAATTAAAAATTAAAAAAAAAAAAACATCAAAAAAACACAAAAAATTTAATATATATAGAAGGTGTCATGCATGTTGAGAAATGCTTACATTTTTCATTTTTTAAAAATTTTCAAATTAAATTGGTGCTGCTGATAATAGCTATTATATTAAAACTGTTTATGACTATTATAATAATTTGTTATCTAAAACCTATATATTTGCAAAGATACACATACACATGAACACACAAACACAAATGAGAAGATAGATTGATAAAGATTGAAAATAAAATATAATAGAATGAGAGTGTAATAAAATTGTTGATATTATTATATATAAAGATGATATTAGATAAATTTACAAAATGAATGTATATAAAATAATAATGAGAATAATGAATAAGAGGTCGAAACTCGAATGTCGGGTAAATCAATTGAATTAATTTTTAAATATAAAATAAACCATACAACAATTATAAACACACAAAAACAACAAAATATTATACAAAATTATATACAACTGCTTTTGTTATTATTATTATTATTATTTTATTATTGTTTACCTCCTCTTATTGTCCTATTCTATATATATCTATGTTGGTGTAACTAATGAATAGATGTAGTAGTGAATGTTGTTCACACAGGCTATGCGATCAATCTATAGTAGTAGTAGTAACTCTAACTCTGTATAGTTTGTTATTGTTGGTTTTATTTTATAATGATGATGATTATGAATGAATAAATTCTCTACTCTCCTCTCTGTAGTATATATGGTGTTGTTGTAATTGTGGTAATGTGGGGGGATAGAAGAGTGTGAGTATGTGGGTGAAATAATGTAGGTGTGAGTGTGAAAATACTCTCTATATAAATTATTTTGTATATGTATATTTATTTATATATATCTTTATCTTGAGTGGTTGTGTGAGTACAATTTGAAAAGAAAAAAGAAAAAAAAAAAAAAAAAAGAAAAGAAGGCACCCCTTTCAAATATAAATAGAGATGCTGCTTTAAAATTAAAAAATTTGTAAATTTGTTTGCTTGGTTTTTTTCATTTTTTCAAATTTGATCTTGATAATTTTCTTCAAAATATAGCACCCTAGTTTTCAAAACAAAAAAAAAAGCCCATCCAAATAATAAAAACAATCAAATATTTTCAATGTCTCACCAGTTGAAGAAAAGTAATTTTTTTTTCAAACTTAATGATTTTAAAAAAGAGGGTTAGATTAATCCATCCGTCTCAAATGGTTTAATATCAATAATCAAACACCTTTATTCCTTCATACAAATGTTAGACTTTCAAGTTGATCAGGGTTCAAAGATATTATAAATGTTGAACAGCCGTACATAGAATACATAGTTTAAGAAATCTATTTGTAGTCCCAATCTATCTTTGCCTATTTTAGTGAAAAAAAAAAAAAAAACAAAAACAAAACATCCTTTTTTTTTTTTAATTTATTTTAAGAATTTTCCTTTTATAGAGCAAAAATGTTATCGTATATACCTCTTTTGTACCTGTTCAAATTTGCGATAGTGTTTCAGCACACCCCATCGCACATTGTATGGCGCGGAATGGAATCACTTTAACTATCAAAAAATAAAGATAAACAATTACCCCCCACACACCGCAAATTATTAAAAAATATCTCATGACACATAATTAAATATCACTTAAAATCTTATTCTAATTAGTCGTTGCTGTTGTTGTTGGTGTAGCTATAATAATTCATTTTTTATTACTATTTCAGTATAATTTTGAATTTAATTTTAAAAATCATTGTTAATATAAAACACAAAAAAATAAACAAACGCCCTACATAGTAGTAGCAGTAGAATTGTGTAAGTAAAATATATAAAGGAAATAGTGCTCGCAAATGACCTACATACATATATAAAAGGTACTCTGTTTGGTTTTGTATTTTTTTGGAAGGGATCCTTTCATTTCCTATCAAACATTCCTCCACCAAATAAAGAAGAGAAAAGTATATATGTACACTGGATTTAAATCACACACCCCCACATAGAAAGTGCAGTGGGTGCAGAAATTAAAATTCAATTTTATAAATGGGGGTTTGGTATCAGTGTGTTTGCTTTTAAAAACTAGATTATAATCATTCACACAGCCTTTGGATATCATCACACCACTCCACACACCTCATCACACACTCCCTTTTCTTTACTGAATCGTATTATAAATATTATATGTTAACACATGATATTCTAGCACCGTGCATAGAGCACACTCACCCACACACACTTACTCTATATATAAAATATTTTAAAAAGGTGAAATTGAATTGATTGGATAATTTTTCATCAAATGTGTACACCACTAGCCACATATATCTCTCACCATTTTAAAAGTGATGAATTTAGAAATTTAATCACTGATTTACTCTCAAATTTAAATTCTATCTTGTTATTATTTTTTTTTTGTTATTGTTGTTGTTGTTGCTCTGTCATTACTCATATTTAATTTCATATCTCGCACCCACGTTCAAATATATTATTAATATATCTATTATTAATCCAAATCGATCAATATGCAAATTAAAAAATGTACTAATCACAATGAAAATAATAATAATAATTTTAGTCGTAATCAATTTTCAATTTTTAATCCAAATCAATTTGGGTCCTATTTTGCCATAGTAACAATATCATTCACATCTACAACTTTACCTCAACGCATCAATTATACTGTGCACAAAATATCGATTTTTCTTTTTATCAACATCATGATCTCATTATATCCCTTATCATCACCAAATCAACGCCAACAACAGACACAACAAGCACAAGAACAACCTCCTTTCCAAATTCACAAAGTAAATCAAAATAAATTTAAACAACAACAATCACAAAATGTACAAGTAAAGAAAAAAGAAAAGAAAAAACAACATGTTGTTAAATTATCGGATGAACAAAGGACTGAAAGTGATAGTAATAAAAATAACGCAACGAAAGACAACACCAATAGCTTATTTATTCAATTGCCATCGGAAATAATCTCTCAAATTGTTCTTTATCTATCTGTCCCAGATATTTTATCACTTTCATCCACCAATTCACAACTCTATGGATTTATATCAAATCATTCAACAATATGGAAATCTATTTATTTAAAATTTACAAATGCTCAATTACCAAGAGATATATTTGAAACAAACTATACAATAAGAGATAATAATAATGATTATCTCAAGAAAAAAAAGAATGAATACAACAATAATACCAATTTAACACAAACTGAACAATACAACCTAACACATAAATCAAATTATTTAACCAATTGGAAATCAAAATTCATTAAAGCTTATGATACTTCCAATAATTGGAAAAATGGAAAATACACTGTAAACTCGATAGAATGTGATGATGGTGGTATATTTTCCCTATCCTTTGTCTCTGATCTAATGGCCACTGGAAGCTACACAAAAGCTTTACATTTATGGAGAATTGAAAATCAAACGATAAGATCCGTTGGTCAAATCCTTGGTCACTCTAGTTGGATTTGGAGTGTAAATATGAAAAAGTCTTCTTGTTTTCACTCAAATATTTGCTTTTCCAGTAGCCAAGATACTTCGATTATGGTGACAAACATTGATAAAGATGAAGCATTCTCATATGACCAATCTAGTTATGTTGTCCCATTATCCAGATCACACGTATTAAAAGGCCATAGAAATGCTGTATGGACCACCTTGGTTGACGACTCTATTCAAAATCTCTATACCGGTAGTGGTGATTATTCCATCAAACATTGGGATGTCGAGCGATACACCTTGATTGGCGACGTTGGTCGTCACATGGAGGCCATCTTGTGTCTATCCAAGACTAATGAATCCACCATGTTGGCCTCAGGCTCTGCTGACCACACCGTACGTCTTTGGGATACCCGATTCCCTTCCAAAGAAATAGCATCCATCCACGAACACAGTGTCAGCATCAACAGTATAACAGTCAAAGACTGGTACATCTTGTCTGGTGGAGACGACGGTTTTATCCGCGTTGCCGACATAAGAATCCTCCCTCAACTCTCCTATCAACACTCTCTCCACACCAACGGAGGTCGTGATTCCCAAAGAATTGGTGTTGTACATACATCCAAAATCCACGATTGCTCCATCAGGGCCCTAGCCATCCAAGGCAATAGAATGGTATCCACATCCAGTGACATGACTGTAAAGATATGGGATCTATCAGAATCAATTCACAAGCCCCAACACACTCTTGAAGGTCACACAGGATCTGTGATCTCTATGCAATTGGCCAAAGATAGAATAATTACTGGGTCCCTAGACTCGACCATTAAAATTTGGGATTTTTCATCTCCATTAAAAAATAACAATTACCACCTTAAAGATAATTAATAAATTTACAAGACTTGCCGTATTTGTATCTAATTCAAAATATTAATATTTTGCCTCCTTTTTTTCAAATTTCCAATAAAAATGCCTCCTTTTTTTTTGAAATTTTTCAAAAAATCATCACACACTTAGAAAAAACAGATATATTATATACAGATACGCACAATAGAATGAACTCAAATTCATATAAAAAGCTTAAATTTGGAGCTATTACAACAGAGGATATAAAGAATAGATTAAAAGACAGATGTTTTGAAAAACTAAAAGAGTCTAGGAAGAATGCCATCAATAGAGTAAGACAAGCAGGCGATGCGGCTTCGATATCTTCGCTAAAGAATCAAAATGATCAAGAAATGCAAGATATTAAACGTACAATACAAAATGAATATAAAAAACTTAGATTAGAATTAAAAAGAAATAATAATATAGTAGCCACCAATAACAATAGTAGTAATAATAGTGCAGAAGATGATTTTGATTTTGGTTCTGATCACGATCACGATGAAGAAGATTATAATGACTTTGATGTAGATGAAATGTTAATAATGGATGAATTGGATAACTATTTTTCAAATCTAGAACAAGAAGAACTTGAGGATGAAATGGAAGCCTTTGAAAGAGAAGCAATAGAATACTATATAAATCAAAGTAAGGAAACTAATTAGGGAAACAAAGTGCATATGTATAGTTTAGTTCGCGCACAATGATAATAAATCGACAGTATTGTTGTTGTTATCATTATTATATTATTATTATTATAAAAATTTAAAACTACTTTATTTCTTTTTCTTTTTCTTTTTGTCATCTTCAGATGATGATGAATCAGAGGATGATGATTCAGACTCTGATGATGATGATGACGATGATGATGCTACTTTTTTCTTTTGCTTCTTTTTATCGTCTTCAGAAGAAGATGAATCTGATTCAGAGGATGATTCTGAACTTGATCTCTTTTTAGTTGATTTTTTCTTTTTGTCTGATTCTGATTCAGATTCTGATGATTCTGACTCTGATGATTCTGATGATTCTGATTCTGATGATGATTCTTTTTTAATCTTATTATTACTATTATTATTTACATTTGATTTAATTGGTGCTGTTGTTGATTTTGTATTATTGTCGTTTGATGAATCTGTATCTGATGAATTTTCATCATCAGACTCTTCGTTATCGGTTTCGGTAGAGTTTGATGAACTTTGATCGTTATTATTACTGTCTTCAAGTTGAAGTCTTCTATTCTTTTTACTAGAGGAATCAGAGTAACGTTCAGAGACATCACCATCTTCGTCGGCTGTATTTGAAATTTGTATTTGATTTGAAGAGTCTTTGAGTGTTGGTGTCATTGGATAACTGTCATCCATGGGTATACTAGTTGCACGTTCATCAGACGATGATTCATCGATCATTTCGACATCGAGTGCACCGCCCAATCCGTTGGCGTCCTCTTTGGGTGGTCCATAGATGGATTCGTTCAAGTGTTTTTGGAAATGTGAAAGATTGCTAGAGACCACTTGGAAAAAGTCTTCGGTGGGCACTGCATTACCGGTTAAAAACAAACGATTCTCTTCGTTTTGTTTTCTCTGTACTATGAATTGACCCAATATTTCATTGGCTCTTTTAGCTTCAATCTTTTTACTGGAAATAATTTTCATATCCATTTTGTTGTTACTCTTTTGTGTATTTAGCTAAATAAAAGACTGAGAATGAGATGATATGCCTAGATACAAGATAACACAATAAAAATTGAAAACGAACGAAATTTTTTTTTATTTTTCATTTTTCGAAAAAAAATTAAAAAAAAAAACGAAAGGAATTGTGCTGCAAATAACTAAGAGGGAAATAAAAAAGATAACTGTATTGTTGACACGAATATGATTGATATGATTTAGCCAATTTTCATACCATAATCATGTCATCATATCACTTTTTATATGGTATTAGAGGAAAATCCAATTCATTGAGAGAGAGATAAAATCACATTACAAGAATGTTTTGTTTACATTATTTAAAAGATTACAATCACAAAACCTGCAGAGTAATATATTACGAGATATCCAATTGAATTTATTAAATAAATAAATATAAACCACAGTAGAAAGACACGGCATCGGTGGTCGATCGCTATTCATTTAATTTATTTATTTTAAATTAAAAAAAAGATCTTTTTTGTTTGTTTGGATTGAATAGGATCAAAAAAAGTTTCTCTTCTCCTTATCGAACCAGGTAGACGATTGTTTTTAGGTGAAAAAACTTCAAATTACAAAAAATAGAAATCTTTGTTTACTCACACCCCCACACAATTTTTTTTTTATTTTTTTTGTGTTTTTTGTTTTTTTTTCTTGACTATTATTTATATGTTATAATATTACTGTGTGTTAATAATAGCAATAGTTTCATTCCTATATATCTAATACATTTATAAATACATTTAAAATGGAGTAAGTAGTATCTAGTATGTCAATGCACTCTATTGGGATTTTCAGACTTTTTGATAATTATAAATATCTCTATTTTTGGAATAGAGAATATGTCCTGTGCAATAAGATATAATGATATTTATATAGTCGCTATGTAGTAGTAGTAGTACATCTATACTAACATAGCTATCACTTTTTTAGAGAAGAGATTTTATACAAGATTATTTTAGTCGGAGAAAGTGGTGTCGGAAAGGTAATGAAACATAGCATTCAACACTACCAAATAAACAACACAATATTAACATATATCAACTTACACAATACATATATAGTCAAGTATTTTAGTTAGATTTACAGATAATACATTTACACCTCATTTTGCCCCAACTTTGGGAGTAGATTTTAATGTAAAGACAATTAGAAACAAAGAGACAGGACAAACTGTAAAATTACAACTTTGGGATACAGCCGGACAAGAGAGATTCAAATCAATTACACAAACTTTCTACAGAGGATCACATGGTGTCATTGTGGTCTACGATGTAACCGATCCAAAATCATTTGATAGATGCAAGAATTGGGTAGAGGATATCAATCAAAACACTCAAGACGGTATGATTATCATTTTGGTTGGTAACAAATCTGATTTAACCTCTCAAAAAAAAGTATCAACCGAACAAGGTAAAGCTTTGGCTGACACTTTGAATATAAAGTTTTTAGAAACATCTGCCAAAGAGAACTTTGGTGTCACTCAAGTATTTGATTTGTTGGTTCAAGATATTGAAGCAACGTAAGTGTTTTATTTTATTTGTTTAGATATATCGATCTATAGGCTTGTTATTCTAATATCATATCTATAAATATAATACCCTAGTATGAAAAACACAGAACAAGTTAAGGAAAGACAAATGAATTTGAATGATCCAACTGCTCAAAAGAAATCATGTTGTTAAGCAAACACATTTCATTTCAAGTAATATTTTATAAACCTATTAATCAGACAACAACAACAACAACAATACAATAACATAACCACAATAAGGACAGAAAAAAGAAAGAAAGAAAAAAGAGAACAGGGATATATAGTACATACCATAGTGTGAGGAGGTTCTTTTGTAATCATAATAATAGAGTAGTATTATAGTTGACTTGCACCAAAATAATAATAATAATAATAGCGTTGTGTGACATTGCGCATAATTTACACAAAAGTAGAGTTGATTCATTATTATAAAATGATCTACAAGTAACACACACGCACACAGCGCAACAGCGATAAACTATAAATACACTTTTTTTGAACCTCTCCCCTAGTTGTCACAACTGGTCTATGGAAACCTATGCCCTTTTCTCGTTTCTTCTCTCTTTATTCTGCCTCTCTCACTTTTTTTTATTTTCACACACAACCTCACACAATAAATGATATTGTAAATATTTTTACCATAACCCTTTGTTTGTATCACCAGATGTGAATGTGCTCCCTATTCTTTTAATTGATAACATGGGATTGATTTCTTTAAAATGATTCATTCATTTTCCAAATAAAATTATTTGTTTTGTACAAGGGAGGGGTGGGGTTGGGGTTAATGAATGCATGTTTTTTTAAAAAAAATCTTTATTTGGAAAAACCATTAATTAATTTAAAAATTTTAAAAATTAAAATTAATTTGTAACAGCAATGATTAGTAGTCGTTGTTTGTTCAGAAAGGAAGTGGTGACTTAGTAATATCAAGAAACCACACTGGTGTTTTAGGTTTTGTTTTTTATTTTTTTTTCTTTTTATCGATTCAACAACTCACACACGCTCAACATATTTATTTCATTACGTCTTTTACATTTATTTGTTTTCTTAATATACCACACAACACATATTTAAGCAAACACACACACACACACAACTACAACAGTCGTCATTAGTATTTTATTTATTTTATAAAATTATTTATTTTTAAATTTTTGTTGATATTTAGTTATTAGACGACACCATATCTTTTTAGGATTTATTTATTTATTTATTTATTTTATTTATTAGGAATTCACTTTTATTATAATAATTTTTTTAGAAATCATCTTTAATTAATTTATTTAAAAATGATGGAGAAAATGGACAAGAATGAATTACTTCTTTTTCAATTAAGGGAATTAGAAGAAAATTCAAAATGTGCTGATTGTACAGATAGTGTAGGTATTGGTATAGGCAACAACAGTAGCAGTAGTTAAAAATTATAGGGTAATATATTAATAATAGTAATTTTTATAGTTTCCAAGATATATGAATACCACACATGGAACTTTTGTTTGTTCAGTTTGTGGTGCTATTCAGTAAGTATTTTATTATTTTTTTAGTTTATTGGCAGGCATTAATATTTATCTAAATTTATTTATAGTCGTGAATTAGGAAATAGAGTTAAATCTATTGCTTCTGATAAATTCACTGAACAAGATCTTGAAAAATTAAAAAATATTGGTAATAAAATGGCAACTGAGCTTTGGTTAAGCAAATGGAATCAAAAAGAGTATCCATTACCCCATCCAAATGAAGAGAAAAAAGTTAGAGAGTTTATCAAATTAAAATATCTCGAAAAAAAATGGTTAAAGAATGGTGTAAAGGAGGAAGAAATTATTACAATGTCTATTACTCCAAATCGTTCAACACCAACCACTCAATCAACAATCACTTCTCCCATTCAAAATAGAGGTGAAACTAAAGCTAATCTTGACTCAAAGTCCTCACTCTCTAAAGAGTTTGAATCATTAAATCTTGGAACTGCTGATAACTCTGTCTCTAGCTCCTCTACAACTACTACCAGTACAGCATCCTATGCATCTCCAACTGCTGTTGCCTCATCTTCTACATCTTCCTCATCTAATTCAAAACCATTCAATCCTTTTAGAGAAGAGAATGCATATTTTACTACCAACAACACACCAAAATCAACAAGTGATAAACCTCAATTCCCACCATTCTCTGAAAGACCATTTGATCAACACTCCTATTTAAATAACAAAGATATTCATTCTGGTTTTGATAAAAAGATTAAACTTCAAACAGCTGCTCCTAGATCACCTCCAACTAGTGTCTATGATAAGAAGCCAAATGAAAATAATAACTCAATGTTACAACTTGAGTATCAACAACAAGATCAATTACAACAATTTAATAATAATTATAATAATAACAATATGATGGGTAATCAACAACCAAACTATGGTAATCCATTTGATATTAATAATAATATGATGAATCAACAACAATTCAATAATAATAATATGAATAATAGTATGAATGGAATGAATAATAATATGAATAATAGCATGAGTGGTATGAATTATAACCAACAACAACAAAATGTTATGAATAACAATAATATGAATAATAGTATGAATGGTATGAATTATAACCAACAACAACCATTTAATATGAACAATAGTATGAATGGTGTGAATCCACAACAACAACTAGTTATTCAACAAAACCCATTTAATAATATGGAAGATATGAAACAATATCATCAACAACTACATCAACAAAATATGATGCAACAACAATATTCAAATCAACCAACAACTACAACAACTACCATTACTACAGTTCCAATGAATCCATATCAACAACAAAGAGAAGTTCCACTAGATGAAATGTTCGGTAAAAAAATAGAAGGTGATCCAATTTTCCCAGCTCACCATGGAGGCTCATTTGAAAGTGGTAATAACATTGATAGTGCAGACGAAGAACAAAAACGTGCTTGGAATGAAATTGAATCAAAGAAACAACAATTCCTCAAAGATAGAGAATTGGCAAAAGCCTTACAGAGAGAAGAAGAGGAAATTGCAAAATCTAGACCTAGAGCAAATACAGAGCCAACGAGAAGAGCAAATAACTATAGTAGTTATAGACCTCAAAATAACAATAGTAGACCATCTTTTTCATCATCCAATTCTCGTAGAGGTAGAAGTAGATCATCAGATTATGACGACCCATTTGAAACTGCCCCAGAGGCCTACAATATGAGTGCCTACAATAATAGTAGAGCTAATAATAATAACAATGGTAACTTTGATGACTATGACAACTATATGCGTAAAAATCCAAGAATTGCTCAATCATCCAACTATGATCCAAATCGTAATTATGGATACAAGAATCAATATCAATCACCTCCTCAACATCAACGTAGCTACAGTAATGATGAATATCAAATTCAACCATACAACAGCACCCAGGAGTTGGCCATCTATCAACAATTGACCGAATGTGAACATTGTGGAAAGAGGGTTGAACTCGAAGGTATGTCATATCACAAAAACACTGAATGTATCCTTCGTCAATGCAGATGCAAGTATTGCAATAAACTTGTTAAACAACTCACCATGGCCGATCATGAAGCTGCCTGTCAAAACAAGACCTACACTTGTGGTGTATGTGGTAAAATGATATTGGGTCGTGAAATGCCAAGTCATATGTCGTTCGTTCACAACTCTTAGAGTTCTGCAAATCTTATTTATCAAAAATAAAAGTTTCTAATTTTCACGCGCACAAAAAGTCTCCCCAAATTTTGAGAAAAATGGTTGCAAAAATTTTAAAATTTTTTTTTTTTTTTTAATTTTTCAAGATTTTTTTGTATTTTTTTTTTTTTCTAATTTATATTTACACTCTCTGTTTTTATATTGTATTTATAACCTATATCACCATCACTCTATCAGCACACACGCTAACATCACTTGTTGACTATTTATTTATAGCTCTAAGGTTTTTATTTGTATATTGAGAATATTAGAGAGAGAGATATTTATTATTGTTAACACTTTTTTAATTTTTTTTTTTCCTTTTTTTAAATTTTTTATATATCTTATCACTGTAAAATAATTATTATTACAATAGCCTACACATAGTCACCCTACTCTCTTCAAACATCACACATATATACATATACAAAAGAAAATGAAGTTTTTTGGTAGACCTAAAGCTCAAACAAGCTCTCAAGACACCATTAGTAAGCTTAGACTTACTCTTGAAATGTTGGATAAAAGACAAA
Source organism: Polysphondylium violaceum (assembly GCA_000277445.1). Taxonomy (NCBI): domain Eukaryota; phylum Evosea; class Eumycetozoa; order Dictyosteliales; family Dictyosteliaceae; genus Polysphondylium; species Polysphondylium violaceum. The sequence continues at coordinate 87,155 of AJWJ01000001.1, read as the reverse complement.
AGTTCCTTCAAGATAAAGCAGATAGAGAAGAATTGGAAGCAAAGAAATTAGTTACACAAAAGAGAAAAAGAGGTACAGTACTCTCTAGCAGATATACATCGTAGCAATGTTGCCTTTGTTGTGTAAAATAAAACATTATCAATAATACTAACTACCCTTTATCTATCTCTATCGATATACAGAGGCATTGTTATGTCTTAAAAAAAGAAATAATTTCCAAAATGAAGTCAATAAATTACAAGGTTCATATGATACTCTATCATCACAGGTAAGAATTTCGATATATCATAGAAATAGTTTACAAACACACGTTACTAATACAAATGATATTGTTTTAGATCTTTGCATTAGAAAACGCTAAAATGAATATGGAAATTATGAACTCTATGAAAGAGGGTGCACAAACATTAAAAGATCTTCATGGACATCTTACAGTCGATAAAGTTGATGATACCATTGAAGAGATTCAAACTCAAATGGAAATTCATGAAGAGATTTCAAGAGCTATTAGTCAACCATTAGGTACCCAACTCGATGATGAAGATGATCTTTTAAGAGAATTGGCTGAATTAGAGCAAGAAGATTTGGACGCTCAATTACTCCAAGTTACAGCTCCATCAAGGGAAACTCCTGTGGTTAATAATGCAGCTACTATTAAATGTAAATATAGTAATAACAATAACAATCATACTAGTTATATGTTTGTGATAAGCTAACAATCTCTTTTTATTTTAATAATCATTTTAGTCCCAACTGCATCAACTGTTAAACCAGAGATATCCAAAGAAGAAGAAGAATACAGAGCTTTACAAGAAAGTTTGGCAATGTAATATAGTATCAATAAACCCTTTTTGCAAAAATACAAGTTATAATCGTTTTTCTTTTGTTTTTTTCGTATTTAACTCTTGAACTTTATTTATTTTATTTCACTTTCTACTCAGAGATAATGGCTTAAGAATTAAAGAAAGAATGGAAGATTAAGATTATAATAATAGTTAAAAATATATCAGAAAAAAAGAAAAGTAATAGCTATCTCTAATCTAGAAATTGCAAGTTTGTGAAATAAAAAATACGAATATCTCAATGAGATACGTTTTTCTTGTTTTAAATCAAGAATTGGTGTTGTACTAGCTTAATAGATATGATGATATCTATCTTTAAGTAAAGGCACCACAAAACATTACGATTATCTAAGGTTATTACTATTTTGAGTCAAAATGGGGTAAAATTTTTGAAAACACAATATATAAAGTATGTGGGAAGTGTGTTGACAACATATCTATTCATCTATTGAGAACAAAGTAAGTTATTCCTTTTGTCAACGCCTGGGTAATAGTGATTTCCTTTTTTAAAAATGATTTATAAAGGTCCGACAAAAAGAATAATATGTTATATACCAAATTTATAAATTCAACAATTTTATCCTAAACTGAAACACTACTTTATCCTTTGAAATCTTTCTTTATTTATTTAACATGATCTTTAGTAAATATCTTAAAACAGTCAAATTAAAATTAAAATTTATTAATCATTGATTTATTTTAAAATAGAATCACTTTCTTCAATTTCCAACTTTGGTTTCGGAAAAAACCAATTGAACAATAATGTTCAAAAGATTTCCAACCAAGGTGGATTAAATATCACTTCAACAAAGACATGTTCCCGTTATTTCTCTCAACCATTTTTTAATTCTTTTTAAAATTCATCTTTTCTTCTTTCCAACCACCTGTATATATGTCTTCTTTTTTTATTGAAAAATAAAATTAATTTCAACAAAATCCAAGTTGAAGCAAATAAATAACTCTCTTTAATATTTTAAAATACTTTATTTTTAATTAAAAAAAAAAAAATAGATAAAGTTTATGATTTTACTCAATGTTGAATTGGAGTAGAGTTGTTTTTCTGGTTTGTTGTAGTATCATCATTTATATGTTTCCATAATTTAGATAAAGACTTAACTTGAGGTGGTTGTTCACATACTGGTTTACTTTTTAAAAAGGAATGGGACAATTTCTTGTGATATTCATATTCTGATTGATTAACATCATCCTTTGGTGAGGGAATATGATCTTTGTACTCTAATGTACTGTTATTATTAATGTAATTTAAATTTAAGGGATAATCAGATTGACTGAGATGTTGAAGATGTGATAATTGAATTTGTTGTTGTTGAATTTGTTTTTGAATATGATGAATTTGATCCAATATCTCTCTTTGAGAAAATGAGTTCAAACTTTTCATATTTTCTGTTTTAATTCTATTAAAATCATTTTGAGCCTGTTGTCTATATTGTTGGTTTAGTAGAGTTTGTCTTTGTTGATTATTTTGAATATTCTGACTTGTTGTTATATTATTATTACTATTATTATTATTATTAATGTTATTGTTATTGATATTATTATTGTTACCAATTAAACTTCTATTATTAATAGTACTGCTATTAGATGCAATACCAAATGGATCAACAAATAATAAATCTTGAGAGCTTGGTTCGCTTAATGGATTGACAAATGAATCATTTCTAAAACCTGAGCCAATCTTTAAACGAGCAGGCGTCTTTTTGGTGTATGGTAAAATATTCTTAACTTGACAATAGTATCTTAATCCCATAAAAGTGAGGGAGCCAATCACTGAAATTGCACCACATGCAATCCAAAATGCAAATGGATGACTCTCTAAACCAGTTGACAAATTCATACCAAATGTACCTGTAATAATACCACCAAACCCAGTTGAAATTGTAACCAAACTCAACATCAAATTCATTCTCATCATTTTGTTTCTTACTGTATCGAGTTGAAAGTTTACGAATTCCTCTGTACTATTTAAAGTTTCTTTAAGCTGTGCGATATTACTAGACATTTGCTCGAGTTGTCTTGTATAGGTTTCCAAAAGGATTTCAATTTCATCATGTTGATGTTTTCTTCTTGCACCACCTGTTGCATTTCTAAATGACAAATACATAAGAGCCATATCTTCATCTGATTGCAAAAGATCTGTAATTGCATCGATAATCTCTTTGATTGTAACCTCGAATTGATTTAAACCTTTTTTATGATATAAAAACAAGTCCTCTAAATTATGTTCTGGATTGTTATTTAATAGTTGTAATTCTCTTTCGACTAAACTTTGCATTCTTCTATATTCTGCTTCTAGTTTTTTACACTGTATATAGTTTAGATTCTACTATTAGTATACTAATTTGTTTTTCTCGACAAAACTATAATAGATACATACAGATATATCCAACATTGATTCAAATACTTTAAATTCAAATGGTAATGGTAATACCTCATAGGTTGTTGAATTTAACGAATCTCTAATCAATGACATAATCTCTTCTTTGACTGTTTGATTTTGAGTTTCAAATATAATTACTCTATTATACTGAATGATTGCTCTAACGCATCCAATACTTATTAAAATAACTTTATCTCTAACTAGAATAGTTGGCATTTGAGGTGGAAATGAGGGATCCACGGTTCTGAGATCACGTGCTTGTAGCTTTAGCTCATTTGCCAAATCTGATTTATACATTTTTGTTTCTGTTGGGTTACCATTGATATCTATGCATGTCACTTTAAATGACTTTAATGTTTCGTTTGCTTGATTTATATTACCACCATTGACATTACCATGTTGAAAGTATTCTTGATCAAATATTCTTGGTGATGCTAGGTTTGTATTACTATTGTTGTTACTATTTGTACTTGTAAAATTATTATTATTATTATTATTATGATTCAAACTATTACTACTGCTATTCTTTGTAAATAGAAAACTATTGCTAAAGTCTTGAAAATTTATATTACTATTGTTGCTATGACTACCATTCAACTCGATTGGTGGTTTAAAAAGAAATGGTGGTCTTAGATTAGTTTCAACATAAGATCTTTTTTGTTGTTGATAGTTTGATTTAATAAATAATTTTGAGGTATTTAGATGCTTAAGTGCTGTTTTCGATGATCTAATGCTTGATTTAATTCCATAATTATAAGATAAAAGAATACTATTTGAATTCATTTCTTTAAATAAGTGTATTAATATTAACTCATTGAGTGTACAAATATCTTTGAAAGAAATTGCAAAAATAATATGGGTTGCTCCGCCCCGTTTTTTTTTTTTTTTTTTTTTTAATTTTTTTTTTAATTTTGTCATTTCGCAATATCGTCATTTTTTCGATGGTCGCTTTCATTTTGATTGAATTCAATATAATGTCGATTTCTCATCAACCCGACAGAGTGATTTATCCACATGTGATCACGGTTAATAAATTAATAATTGATCTTTTTATAAAATATATATTGTGTGATTACTATATTTTAATGAAACGTAATCATTACCTCACCGATTTTAACTGGGGTGTGTTGAAATTTTTCATCATCTCCAAATTAGGGTGGTGGGGTTTTTTTTTTGCCATTTATACTGGTCAGAGAGGATAAAAGAAATGTAGGAAACTATGGTTGGGATGTGTGTTTGGAAAAAATAATTAAAAAAAATTAAAAAAAAAATCTAAATAAAATCACATGTGAGTATAAAACCGAGATAAATGAAATTTACCATTTTTTTGCACATTTTCAAAAAGTAGAAAATTCAAAACACTCACAAAACTTTTTTTTTTTTCATTTTTTTTTTTTCAAACTTTTGTGTTTTTCATTCTACACTACAGAATCATCATAAGCATTATATAAACCAAACATGGAAGCAAGTGTGATGAAACCAAAGACTACCGCCTCTGGATTACCTTTTTTTGATGGAGGTAAGAATTTTTTATTTCATAAAAATATTAGACTGTGATCATCACAATTGGCCAATCGTACAGAGTCGCGAGCTTATGCAGAAAAGGAAAAAACGAGACGAAAAAAATAAAAAAACAGAAATGATCACTATTATGATGATGTTCAGGTGTATTAATACCTCTTATTCTACAACACCTACAACTACATAGTATCTAAAAAGTTTGACGATAAAACATTTTGGGGTAGATACCAAAACTTCAGAGATGTAACAGACCCTTCCACATTATTTTGTACAGAGCAACAATTGGAACAATCAAAACAATTATTAGATCAATTTAAAAAAGGATTGGTAGATCCTAAAACACACTCGGATGAGTTATGGACTGCAAAGAAAAGTAATTATTGATTGATACATTAGATGATGACAACAAACAGCATGATATATTGACACATTACTATTATTAGACGTTGATGCAATTGTTCATCCAGATACAGGAAAATCAATATTTTTACCATTTCGTATGTCTGCATTTTTGCCCATCAATGTTATCATTTGTGCAGGTTTAATTCTTCCAAATGCATCAATGGGTACTACCATTTTTTGGCAATGGATCAATCAATCATATAATATAGCTTTAAATCATGCAAATAGAAATGCATCAAATACAATGTCAAACAGACAAGTTTTAGAAGCCTACGGTAGTGCAGTTGGTATTTCTTGCTCACTTGCAGTAGGTCTTGGATGGGGTGTTGATAAATTAAAGATTGCCTCTCCAGCCCTTCTCAGTGGTTTAAAGATGATGGTACCATTTACAGCTGTCACTTCTGCTGGTATTGCAAATGTTTTGATTATGAGAAAGAATGAAATGATGTAAATATTGGATATAGTGAGAAAAAGACACACTGTGTATTTGATACTAATACTAAATAACAATAATAATATAGAGATGGAATTGATGTTAAAGATAAAGATGGAAATATAGTTGGTAAAAGTCAAGTAGCTGGTAAATCAGCAGTTATGAAGGTTGCAGTTTCAAGAGCAGCCACTTCATTCCCAGCACTTTTATTACCAAACATTTTAATGAAAGGTTTTGAAAGATTAAGCGTCGTTCAAAAATACCCATGGACTAAATTACCTTTAAATCTTGCCATTATTGGCGCAATTTTCAACACTTCACTTCCAGCAGCTATTGCTCTCTTTCCTCAAGAATCAACTATCAGTGCCAAAGATTTAGAACCACAATTCCAAAACTTAAAAGATAAAAACGGAAATCCCATTACTGAATTTATTTATAATAAAGGACTTTAAAAATAATATATAAATATAATAATAACACATCATCCAGCTGCCATTGTCCATATTATTATTTTCTTTCAATATTAGCAAAAAAAAGATCACAGATTTGTTGGTGTGTTTCGGGAAAATTGTGGAAAATAATGTTAATTTTTGCAAAAATGAAAATTCTAAAACTGTTGCCAAAACAGCCCCATCTTCTGCTTGGGGCTTCAATTTTTTTTCTTTTTTTTTCAGTCCGCAAAATAAAGTTTTTTTTTCACTTTTTGGGGCATCCCAGTCGCCCTTTATTGTGTGGTGTTTTGTTTCAGTTTTCGCACAATACCGCAAGAGAATAATAGATTGGATAATATGGATAGTGTGAGACAGAGTTGTAATAGTAAAGGACTAAGAGTTGTAACATCACCACAAGAGCAACTATTGCCAATCGTACATAAACTCAAAGGCTATGAACAGACCTATAAGCTCATTGGTCAATTAAAACAAAACTATATTGTAGCATTTGTGGAAACAGAATGTAACTTGGATAATGGTCAGCTGCCTAGTGTTATTGTGTTGTATGATTATACCATTGGTCACGTCTCTATGTTTACCAACGACATCGACATGTTTGACAATGTGATTTCGACAATCAAATGGGATCAAGGCTTTTTAGTGCCCTTTAAAGGACATCCTGATATTGATTGGGAGACTATTGGTAAACACAAATCCAAATTGGATTTAAATGACATTCGTCTTGAAAATTATACATTTCCAGCAGTTTCTCTCATCCAGGAACCCATACTCAGACAATACTTGGTTAGAGATGGATTTCAAGTCACTAATCCTGGTGGTGAATTTGATAGTTATTGCTTACAATTTGTAGACATCAATGAAAAACTATTGGAATTGAATTCAATTCTCGATGGTACAGAGTGTTTGTTGAATATCGATGACGCAGTTTTAGTTGGTATGTATCTATTAACCCAACCACTCAATCAAATGTCTGTCAACACATACTAATACATCCAATACATATAGATGAAAGATGGGCATATAAAAATGGAGAGGAGAGTTTAGCATTGATGCAATTCTGTTGCACACAAAAGATTTCAGCAGGTTATAGAGTTAAAGATCAAGACGGTGTTTCCAAACTAGTGTCATGGATTATATTATACAGTGATGGCAGTATCGGATCACTTCACTCAGAGGATGAATACCGAGGCAAAGGATATGCTAGAAAGGTGTGCTCCTCTATCATCAAACAATTGTTGGAAAAAGAAGCCATCCCATTTCTCTTTATTAAAACCACCAACATTCCCTCACAAAAACTAATGACCAGCTTTGGCTTTGCACCCACAATCGTCGTCAAGTGGTTACACGCACACCACAAACACCATCAATAAACACCCAAAAACAATTACTCAAAAAATCAAAACTTTGAAAAATTTTGAGTTTTTAAAATTTTGTGATTAAAAAAAAAAAAATTTTTCATTTATAAATCTTGGTGGAGGCACAAATTATTAATTAATAATTTCACTCCTATTATGCAAAATATTCCCCTTCCAAAAGACCATATTTGTAGCACTACAGGCAAATGTGTTTATCTTCAAAACTTTTTCAGAAATTTTAGAGAAGAATTTAAAATAGCCCTTCCAATTGACAAAGATATAATTTATACTCCAGAAACCATCGAAACAAGCAAACTATATCATATCTGTTTTAGCAAATACATTGAATTGATTGTAGGCGAGATAATAGAGAAGGGCTTACAGATGAACTTCACAGCCAAACAAGAGGAGGCAATCTTGGAATCTACAAAAGACAGGCCTGAACTTATTAGTTTCAAAGCAACTCTAAAAGAATTAAAAATAAAAGAGGCCCAAGAAAAGGCAGAGAGAGCTCGTCTACTCGAGATAGAGCGCATAGCCGCTTTACCACCATTGGTATATGTATTTAAACAGACCGAGTTCTTTCCGGATCTTGCTAAACACTTGAAAAACGCTTTTCCTCAATATAATTTTGAAGATAAAGATATTACCAATTTCAGCTTGGATCCTAATCCTAAATACCAGATTCTCTATGCAATCTCTTCGTCTGGAGTTAGAGATCCTATTGTATCGGCAGAAAAAATGGCAGTCATTGCCAACCATTTTCCTCAAAATGTAATTATAACAAATTGTTGGTTTGTTAATGGTCAAGTACAAATTAGTTCCTCCAATAATCTTAACATCTATTACGAGGGCAGAGGTTTCCAACCCAATCAACAAAACATTAAAAAGCTTGGAGATGAATTTGAAAAGAATTTCAAATTAATAGAATCAACTTTATAAATATAATTATTATTACTATTATTATTATTATTATAAGTGTGTTAATTTATTTATTCATCATTTTTAATAGCACCCAAACCACCAAATAGATTGGAATAGAGTTGATCAATGTTCCAATTGGAGGGTGGGAGTGGTTGAGGAGTCATAAAGTTTTCGAGTTTTGGAAAGATTTCAAATCTGAGGATTCTGCCCTTGGATGCCTTTTGATTGACCTTCTTTTTCTTTTTCTTTTTGAGATTTCTCATCTCTGTCCAATATTGCGATCCAACTTCATCAGACTCGATGCTATCCAATAATACTTGATAGAAATCAGAGTCATCAAATATTTCATCATCATATTCATCTTGATCGATAATGTCTTCTTGTTGTTGTTGTGTTGTTTGTTGTTGATCATTTTCTCCAAATATTTTATATGTTACTCTCTTTAATTTAGTTCTTTTTTGTAATCTTTCAAAATCACTCAAAGTGTTGTTGATTTGTGATAAGATGGATTGATTGATTGACTTTAAATTCTTGTTATTACCAGTGGCTACTGTTAATCCGATTCTATTGTTCCATTTATCAATGGTACTATTGTGGAATACCATTAGTTTTTGGTTTTGTTCTTCTAAAATACTCCATATATCATTTAAACTACTAGAAACATCTCTAATTCTCTTACTATTGTTATTTTTAATATCATCATCCTTTGGTATTTCATCATTTTGATTCATTAATGACTATTATTATTTTGATATGATTATGATGATTAGTATAGAGTATAAAGGATAAATATAAACACACATACATATTGTAAATCATAAAGATCTGCCAATAATGAAGCCGATTCTCTTTTAGCTTCTTTAAATTTCTTTGAAATACTATTGCCCCCTTCTGATTGATCTGCTTCGATAAAAAGATTAAAATTCTTTGGTTTTGGGAATCTGTTTGAGGTTACCAATAGCTTTTGTAATTGAATTCTAGTTGTTAAAAAGTCATCATATAAATCCTATTGTTATTGATAATAGAGATATATTAGTATATAATTAATTGTATATCTAGTAGATGTGATTATTGCAATACAAAAACATACAGATTGATTTTTAGTATTTATAGATTTTTCCATTTCACTCTTTTCAGATTCTTTGCTCACAAGTATTGGTTCGTCAACCTCTTGTTGTTGTAGTTTCTTTAATAATGCATCTGCTTTATCTGTATTTGATGATCCTACTATATCGTCATCTTCATCTTCATCTTCATCATCCATATCTCCCACTCTATCTTCAAAATCATATTTACTATCCAATTCATCACCACTGTCATCATCTTGATCTTGTTCTTCATCATCTTCATCATCATTTTGAATAAATTCTGATTTTCTAGATGATTTTTGACCTGAATATTTGCCTGTAGTAAAGGTAGATGGCATATCACCTTTGATTCTTTTACCTCTGTTGAATAGTAATAGGACAATGTTAAAAAGATGACACACATGCTACCATATATTAAATACACTACTACATACTCTAACATATCATTATCAAAATCATCATCATTATCATAATCTGTTGATTTCATAGAATATGAATCACCAAAATCTACATTTTCAGGATCTATTGATTTAATATTACTCTTATTTGTTACAACGTCTAAAATTTCATCGCCTTTGGTTTTTGCGGCTTTAGATTTACCAATACCACCACGAGTATTGCTGATCACCTTTTTTGCTGGTCCTACCATGGTTTAATTATATATATAAATAAAATTAATAAATATAATGTAATCTAGGTGATAGATTCAAAACAATCGAGTTATTTGTATGCAAATAATGGTAATAATAAAAAAGAACCGAATTTTTTTTAAAAAATTTCTTTCGTTTTTTTTTTCTTCGTTTTTTTTAGGGTGAATAAAAATAATAATATTAATTAATCATAGCATTAAAAAATACTAGAAGATGGGATGTCAATAAAGAAACACATTTTTTTACTCGAAAAAGAAATTTACATCCACATCTCATTTCACTCATTCATAAAAATAATGATAAAACAATCAAATAGTGCAATGATTGTTTGAACATAATACAATTGATAACCTGATTTATCAAGCGCTCATCATTGTTACCTCTTCCCATTTATAAATATTATTATAATAGTATTTATAAATGGAAAAAATAGGTAACAATGATCCTCTTGATAAATCAGGTACTAATTCAAGAATTTTATCTTTGTATAATTACCAATAATTTTATCGGGGAAAAAGAGGACTGTCATTAATATAGAGGATGATATAAAAAAATACCCAGCAACTGCAGAAGATCTATGAGAAATAATTAGAGATGATCATCGTCAATATATAAGCCGATTAAATAGCGCTAAAGTTGAAATTCTTTTATAAAATAGAAAACATGGTTAAAAACTAAGGATATCGTTGGTTTTATTATGAAGTTTATTAGTCTGATACACTACTGTCTGAATGAGGGACACTAAGTGATCAGAAATCTCATTCATATTAATCACGTTCCTCTATTTCATTAGTTGTATCATTAAATGATAATGAGAACAATAATTGAATGCGATTAATACAAATGAGGTGGTTGATTTCTTTGATTACCCTCTATGTTATCATAACAATATGTGGATCAATTTATTATTATCATTATTATTATAACATAGAGTAATAAAAGAAATATTTATAAATAAAATTATCATAAATTCATCGCGATTTCTTTATAAAGGGATAAAAATGATGAATCCTTGGTACGTATTTTTTTTATGAATTTTTTTTCTAATTTTTTATTTTTTTTCTTGTCCTACACTCCTGCTTCTTTTTTACACAAACAAAAGATCTTTTGTTTTTCACCCTTTTTATTTATATCAGTATCATTATTATTTTTATTTTATTTTTCTTTCTTTTTTCATCTTTTTTTTTTCAATCACTCTTTGACAAAATAGGATAAATATCACAGCCAACAGAATATCTATAGGAGTGTGTGACGGACATATAATATATAAACATCCAATTAAAAATGGATGACCTATTGCAACAACTACAACCACTATTATTAATTAATCAATTGAATCAACATCATGAAGAAAGTTTAGAGAAACAAAAGGCAATCTTTAATCCATCGACAGTGGCGGTCAGTAGTAAGAGTGATAAGGTCATTGACGACTTTTACAAGGAGGAGAATGATTACTATTTCAAGAAATCAAAGGAATTAAAGACTCTTTGCAACAACTTTATCCACAAACAAAATCATTTGATATTACAAGGTTTAGAGCTACAAAGCAACAGTATCAATAACAATAGTAATAGCAGTCTATCAACATCGTCACCTATAGGTTCAGAACCATCGTTTAATCAGTTACGTATTAGGAGTAGCAGTAGTGGTAGTGCGCAAAACACGACATTGTTGTCATCGTCTGCTGCAATCTTGTCTAGCAGTAATAGTAGTTTGAGTTGCAGTAGTAGTAGTAGTCTTAGTAGCAGTATTAGCAGTGGTGGCAATCCATTGGCTAGATCCCTATCGATATCATTTGAAGATTTTCCTTTACTCATGTTGGAACAACAAAGATATATGATTCAGTACTCTAATCTGTTGATTCAAGAACTATCTCAATCTAGCAGCATTATAAATATACATAAAGAACACATTGATCAATTAGTTAGAGACTGTGGATTTGTCGTCAGCACAATGCTTCATGAGAAGTTGGCAGAGCTACATAACCTTTCCAAACACATTTCAATATTACAAAAAGAGTTGGAGAAGATTGTCATTTATTTCTCGAGCGAAGAAGGCAGCAGAAATGATAACAACAATGCAACCTGTAAAGGACAATTGGATCTTTTGTCAAACAGTGCAATTTTAATATTCCAAAAACAACCATTTCCAGGTATAATCAAACGTTTTAAACAAATCCACTCTGATGAGTTTATATTGGAGCTCCTCACAACTTCACATTTTCCCTATACATACGGCAAAGTTAAAGTGCACAGTAATTCTCCCATTAGCTCATTGTCTAGTAGTGGCAGTTTAAACAATCCATCAATAGATTCACCTACCAATTCAAATACAATAAATACATCGACGACAACAACAACAACAACAACAACCACAACTACCTCGACCACCTCGACTACCACCTCAACCACTAGTTTATCATCCTCATCATCCAATATACCCATACCATCAGGATCATCATCTCTATCATCATCATCGTCATCTTCGGGATCAAACATTGGTGCAAGTGCATCCACTACCAATGCCAACAGTACATCATCATCATCGACACAAATCAACGCAAATTCCAAATCAGATTTATTTGAACAACAAACATTTGATTTGATTTCAGCACCCGAGGGCAACAGAATGATTGCCAAAATACCAATTAAATTCACCAAAGGTACTACTCAATTCTCTACACTTAAATTCACCTTAAATCTCATTCACAAAGAAACCAAAGAACAATTTACAATTGAAACTGAAAACTCTGAAAAGTTTGTCGTCTTTACAAACGACTCCCAATGGGTAGATTACTATTGTTTACTTTTAAAAGAAGAGGTATTCTTATATCAAGCAGACAGCCAACAATATTTATTCCAACAAGTTTTACATCCAAGAGTTATTCAAATCGTTCAAATGTATTTCCATTTATGTTTAAAAATATATAAAAAACATCCAAGTCATTACCCAAACCTATCGGCAGAGCCATTAAAAGATTTATTAAATCAAATTTCTGGTAAATATTATTAAATATTGATATTTATCTATATTAAATATATTAATATTTATACAAAATACAAATAGATGATAATATGATAACATTGGATCAATTTGATTCATTTATTTCAGTTTTATCACCAGTTTTCAAAGTATTAAAATATCAAAAACATGCAATGGACTTATGGAACTCTGGATTAATATTTTTATTTATTAAAGATGAAAAGATTCAAGAGTATCTCAATGGAAAACCTGGAAAGTTTTTAATTCAATTTAGTTTAAATCATCCTTACACTTGGGTAATCAAATATTTTGATGAAAAAGAAAGTATGATAAAAGAGATTTTAGTCGACATGAAATTAGATTTAACAGGTGACAGAGCAAACAAATCTCTTGTAACTTATATTGAAAATAATTTACAATCCTTTAAAGAGATTTGCCAATTCGATCAAAAACATAACCAAATTCATTTCTTAAACAAAAATGAAGCTTTAACTCAAATTAAACAAAAAACATAATCATTTTACACACCCACATACTACAGCACCACAATACACATTCTATATCGTATCACCACCAACACCAATACATTTATTTAAAATAGAATAATCATTTATTATAAAGTATAATAAATTCAAGATCAATTTTTTTTTTAGAAAGAAAGAAAAGAACAAATTAATTAATTAAAAAAAACTATATTTTTAGTAGAAATATATGTATTCTCTAAATATCTATTAAAGGAAAGCATACAAACAAATAAATCAAAAAAACCATTTAATATTATTTTTTTTTACATTATTATTATTATTTATTATATCAAATTATTTAATAGGTTAGAGTCATTGGGCTCTGAGTGATGAGGTGTATGTGTGTGTCGATGTGCTTGTAGAAATGAATAATAGTTATTTATTCATACTATGTCGTCGGGGTCGTTATTATTCATTGTTGTTGTTGTTATTGTAATGTTGTGTGTGTCTTAATATCATACATAATCAGATTTATCTGTTGTTGTGATGCTATTATTTATACGATTATATTTAAAATTCTATTCTATTATGACTATTTAAAGAGCACTTGGCTTACTTAAAGCTTCTTGTTCTCTTCTGAGTTCTTCAACTTTGTTGTGTAAAACTAATTTTGTTTTTCCTTGTGTATCAAATCTAGATTGAATGAGTTTTTCAGACTCGGCATATTCAGAACCTAATACACTAATACCAATAGCCAAAGGAACACCAACGAAAAAGATGGCGAATCCATTTTTAAAGCTTGATGCTAAAGGGAGAGATAGATATGTTAATATCATCATATGTGTTTAAGATATAATTATATTGCTGTTTGTTATTGTCGTTGTTGTTGTTGTTGTTTGGTGATATTATTACAGAATTATGTATACATGTGTGTGTGTGTAGATAGATAGGGCTAGAATTACTTACAAGCAATACCACCAAGTAATGCAGAGGCAGTAACACCAGCAGCAATAGCAACTTTATCATTTTCATTAGATTGACGTAAATCTACAACAAATTGTTTAGTAGCTTGATAAGTAAAACCAACAGCAGCACCACCACCAATTGCTCTTTTGAATACTTTTCTACTGTCTCTAAGATATTTTTCAGTGTTGTCAGAGAATACAGACTCTGGAAAAGTTTTATGAACACCATAGAGGGTACCAGCAATACCACCTAAAAAGGTGCTGGCTAAGATACGTTTACCACTTGAAGTTTCGTCACCTTGTGTCATCTTTAATCTATATATCTATATCGAATGTCTTTAAACAATAATAATAAATATTCGTAAAAAAAAAAAAAAAATTTAGATCAAAAATTTGCTCACGAGGAAGTTCTGTGTTTTTTCATAACAATAAAATGACCCTTTCTTTCTATTAGATCCACAAAGATAGTCAATAGACGCCCAGTGAGCATTTGACTGTTTATTTCGAATTCAGTATATTTAAGAGTTCAATGCAGAATGCTAAATAAAAATCAAAGTTTTACTTACTACCTAAATACAATAAAAATAAAAACATGAGCATCGTAGAGACACTCCTTGTTTTCAGAGTGACCACTGAGAAGGATATTATCATGTATTTGTAGACTTATTCTCAACAATCGTACGATGTTGAAAGATATATTCTTATTAAATAAATATTAGTATGTTTATTTTAATCGACATTGAGATAAACAAAATTATATCTAGATATTAATTGAGGAACACAGGAAATGATTGATCCATATCTTGTTGCATTATTATATATTTCAAAAAGTGGTACAGCTCTAAGTGTTAGATTAGATGGCACTGCAAATGTACCTGTTTTTATGGGTCAGAGGTTAGTTAAATGTGTTTGGTGGTGTATAATAATAATAAGAAGGTAATTACATTTTTCTGGTAAAGTTACGACATAAAGTTTTTTACATTCTTTTGGTTTGGTGGTATGTGGTGTAATATAGGGATACTATTATAATAGTAAAGGTTTAAAATTAATATCTATCATGGTTCAATCCAAAACTACTCTGTAAAATATATAATATAATAATAATAACATACAATACTTGGTTCAAAATTTGGTCTCCACCATGTAGAAACATGATCACCAATCTATTGATAAATAGGTCATATTAATAATCTATGCATAGCGCAATCACATATATTGATTATAATTTACAAACAACTTACTTCCCATGGTGTTTCAGATTCATTAGAACCTATTGGTAATAGTTTCTTTGTTAATTTTCTCTGTAAACCATCTATTTCACTCTCTCCTGGTTTTAACTTTCCACCAGGTCTAAATGAATAGTGGTAATAGTAATATTTATTAATTTCAATCTTCATAACCATATGATCTAAATATTATTATATATAATCTTATCTTACAATTTAAAAAATGAATTACCTATTTGTAATAAAAGAATATGGGGATGACCATGATCGTGGACAATAATAATCGCCTCCACTGTCTTTCTAATACCTTCTTTTTCATAGGTATCTTTCATTCTAGCTAATCTTGATGTAACTGAAGGATCCTTTTCGACAACAGGATCTTTAATACCAAAAGAATAACTAGTATTAAAGTTATATAATGTAAGAGTTCTAATTGAAGACATATTGTTTAGAAGCTGCTGTTGTTGTTGTTGTTGATGTTGTTGTTGTTGTTGTTGTTCCTCTATCTAATGTGCTTGCGCTCTTAATGTATAAACCAGAGTGGTGATTATAATTAATATCTGCAGATGATATCAAGTGGTGGTGTAAGATATACGCAGTTTGACACAATCAGCAGCAGGTGATATTAATAAACAACTATAGATTTCATATAATGATCAGTAATATTACAAATTGTCATTGTTTCATTTTCAAAAATTCAAACTTTTTAGAACTTCAAAATGCGCCAATTTTTCAAAAAATCTCTTTTACAACCGTTTTTTTTCCTTTCAAAATTTTTTTAATCACACCCTTTTTTTGAATGATTTCATAAATCAACAACAACATATATTTTAAAAATCTTTATAAGACTGTTGTTTTAACGGACAAGGGTTTGATTTTAATAATCTCACTCACCACTCAATATTCATCTATATTTATATATATCGCCAACATATTTAAACACTCTAAAACACGCCTATCAAGAGCGATAGCGCCAAAGGAGATTAATTCATCAAAATCATGTCTACATTTAGAAATAGAAATCAGTCAATTATGACTCCACATAAATCTAGTATTAGTACATTTAAAACACCTAGTAAATCAACTACTTTAAATTCATCGACTTTAGTAAATAATATTAAAAAGAATTTTGAATTAGAAAATAATAATACTAGTAATAGCAACAACAACAATAACAACAATAGTAGTCTTATTCAAACGAAAAACATTACAACTGCAGCTGCACAGGCCGCTGCCTCTACTATTACATCAATAACAAAATCACAAACTATGGATCAACATCTTAAAAGTATTGATAACCATTTTATTGAAAAAGGTAAACTAGCTCGTGATCATTTGGACCAATTTTCAAATAATATTCTTGATTCAATGGAATCATTAAAAGATACTTTGATTCAATCAATAAAGGAACCAGAGTAAGTAGCATGGATGGAATAATATTATTAATCTTTAAACTAACCAATTTGAATAAAATAATAATAACAATTATTATAGATCTCTTTTCACTTTACCTATTTATCCATCAACTTTAAAATCCAATAACAAAAGTTTATATAAAAAATTAAATTCAGTTCCAGAACCATTATATTCAGGATTAATATTACCAGTTTCAACTCATAATATTAAAATTAAACAAAGACAAGCTATTATTGAGCAACAAGAATCAGAAGATAAACATAATCAACAAAAACATTTATATGAGCTCTCTAAAGCACAAGAACAACAAAAGTATATGGATCTTTTAAAACAACAAGAAGAATTTAAACAAATGGAATCACTCAAACAACAAGAGTTTGTGAAAATTCAACAAGAGTTGGAAATTAAATCAAACAATGTAAACAAATTAAATGAAACTTTGATGGCCAAAGAATTGAAAATGCAAGACATTGACAAGCAACAAATTCAACAACTTGAAAAAGAGAGAAAGCATATGCAAACTGAATTTGAAAAAATGAAACAGCAACAACAAAAGATCATTGCCGAGCAACAAGAACAATTAAAGATTCAAAAACAAAAATTAGATTCTCAACAATCTAAAATCAATCAAGATCAAGAAAAAGTATCTTTACTCTCTAATCAAGTTTCCAAACAACAACAAGAAATATCTTTACAAAAGGATGAAATTACCAAACAAAAACAAGATCTTTCAAAGAAACAAATTGAATTTGATAAAAAGGAAAAAGAACTTAAAGAAAAGGAATTGGCTGCAGCTGCAGTTGTTATTGCTGCTTCCAAACATTCATTGAAGCCTGCACCTACTACCAATCATAGTGGTACTACTGCTGCCACTAAAAATATTTCAACAACTAAAACTACCACTACTTCATCAACTTTATCTAAACCAACAATAGGTCAAGCTAAACAACCAATCACATCAAAACTTGCAGCTAAATCTACTGCAACTACTTCTGCTACTACTACTCTATCAAAATCTAAAATTGATCAAGAGTATCAAAATATCTTGTCAGATTTGGATAATAACACCAAGACTATAAAAGAATTGAATACAAAGAAATTAGAAAATCTTAAACAACAACTTTGTACTTCAGATGAGGCCAATCTCAGCTCCAATAGTAGCAATAGCAGTAACAATGAAAATGGTGATGTAGATCTTTCTTCAACTCTACAAAATATGGATGTTATATCAAATACATTAAAGAGAAAGGATTTAAATGAAAATAGTACTACTGAAGTATTTAAAAAGAGATTAAGTGAAGATAACAAAACTATTTTATCTACAAAATCTGGTTTAGCAAAGAAAGACACCAATGTACCATTGGTAGCTCCTAAAAAAACATTAAATTCAACAATCACAGCAACTACCTCTTTGGCAGCTAAAAGAAGAGCAGAGGAAGAAGAGAAAAAGAAAAAAGAAAAAGAGGCAGAAGAGAAAAAGAATGCTCTAAAGAAACAAAAGGAAGAGGAAGCTTTAAGATTGAAAAAAGAACAAGAGGAAGCTAAAAGATTAGTCCAAGAAAAAGCTAGAGAAATGCAAGAGATGGAGAGAAAGAGAGAAGAGCTCCGTAAAAAAGAAGAAGAGGCTCGTCAAAAGATTCTCCAAACCTCACTTCAATCACTTTTACCAAATACAACACCAACACGTCCAGCAAACTCTTCTCAAAGCGCCCAAACTCCTCCAGACGCCTCTCCAATTGCCCTCTCAGAGTCTGCCAAGAAACCAAACACCTACTTAAATGGTGTCTTGAGCTATGTCTTTGGTATTGCCAAGAGTCCATATTTTAAACCCTCCACTGCTACAGGTGTTGATACATCATCTGAAGCCGAAGATGATAGCGACGAAAACTCTGATGAAGTTGAAATGGATAGTGAGGAATATAGTGAAGAAGAAGAAAGCATTGAATACGAAACAGATAAAACACCCAACAAAAACACCAGCAACAACAATAACAACAAATCACTCGATTCACCAATCCTTTCCCCACTTTCAATCACACCACCACCAACTAAAATCAGTAACCAAAATAAGAGTATTTCATTTGCCAACAATATTTCAGAATCCTATTGCTCACCAGCTTCATCCATCAGTAACAATTCCAACTCTTACAGTGGTCTATCACCCTCTGAAATCACAGCAACTCCACCACCATGTAAAAATTATTCCCAACCAAGTACAATCTCACCTACCCTTACTTTACGTGCCGGTAGTTCTAAAAACTCACCTATTAAATTTAATCCCTTGGGTTCACCTCACAACAATAGTAAAAGATCATCACAATCATCGCCTCTATCAAACACAAGCAGTGACAATAGTTTCAAAAAACCATCACACAGCAGTAGATTTGAAAACATTTCATTTTCATCTGCATCCTCTTTATCAGATTTTGATTCTTCAGAAGACGAGCAAGAAGAAATTAAACCCTATCAACAAAAACAAGTCGCTCAAACCAAAACTCAAACAGGCGTCCAATATCCAATTGAAACTTCACCAGAAAAAGAAGACGATGACAACTATCTCTATGAAGAGGAAGACATTGATTACGATTATGATAGAAATGTGCCCGACTGGGCAAAAAATCCATTCCTTAGTACTACCTTGAAGCAACAAAAATTCTGTGATCCAGATAAAATTTTCCCAGATGTTGGTCCAGTTTATTTATTTGGTAAGTTTGTTTTCTAATTATTTGCACTCCTCCATTTACTAATATTATAAAACTGTAGAAATTTTCCCTGTGAACCAAGTCCATCAAACAGATTTTAAAAATATCAAAAGAAATCTTTCCTCTGATTGGAGCACTGATGAAATTACTCCTTTTGAAAATAGTAATTATAAATCAGTTATGGGCTTCAAAAAGTAAAAGTGCTAGTGAGGAAGAGATAAAGAAATCGAAGAGGATTCTATTTTTTGTACAGAGTAAACACACAAATAATATTAATATTGTTTTATTTTTATTTTTTTATATTCATTGTTACTCCAAATGTTAATCCATCATTGGAGATTATTTAAATAAAATATCTATTACTAAAATCATCAATTATTATTATTAATATTATTATCAATGAGGTTTAAAGTTTAATTATTGTTTTATATTCTTTTATTTATTTATTTAGTTAATAGAATCGGCAAAATTCATAGGCATTTCATCAATTTGGGTAGAATAAAACTGTTCAATATCTCTTAAAATTCTAATATCACTACTTTTAACAAAATTAATGGCAACACCCTTACGACCAAATCTACCAGATCTACCGATTCTGTGAATATAGTTTTCACGATCAGTTGGTAAATCATAATTAATAACAAGTGATACTTGTTGAACATCAATACCTCTAGCTAAAATATCTGTAGTAATCAAAACACGACTATATAATATTAAAATATTAAAGTTAGTCAACCAACATTATATATGCTATTAATAATAAATGAATCAATAATTACTTTTCACCAGAACGGAAAGATTTCATAATTTCTTCTCTTTCTTTTTGAACCATTTCACCATGCATGGAAGCGACAGTAAAGTTTGCTTCACGCATCTTTTCAGTCAACATATCTACCTTCTTTCTAGTATTACAAAATATAACAGCTTGAGTGATAGTGAGTGAATCATAAATATCACAAAGAGTACCAAACTTCCATTCCTCTTTTTCTACCGATACAAAGAATTGTTTGATTCCATCAAGAGTGAGCTCATCACGCTTCAATAGGATTCTAGTGGGATTGGTCATAAATTTATCAGTCATAGTAACGACGTCTTGAGTAAGAGTGGCTGATACCAATACGATTTGAGTAGCACGTGGAAGATATCTATATACATCATTGATTTGTTGTTGGAATCCCATACTCAACATTTCATCGGCTTCATCGAGAATGAGCATCTTTATGTTTTTAGTAGGCAATGATTTACGAGTGATCATATCCAACACTCTGCCTGGTGTACCAGAGACAAGATGTACTCCTGAATCCAACTTTTTCACATCGTCTGCCAAATCTTTGCCACCGACGCATGCGTGTACTTGAACACTCATAAACTCTGATAATGCCAATGCAACCTTTTGAATTTGTTGTGCCAATTCTCTGGTTGGCGATAGAATCAATGCTTGTGGTGATCTAACATTGACGTCTATGCATTGTAATGCACCAATTGAAAATGTTGCTGTTTTACCAGTTCCTGATTGTGCTTGTGCAATGGTATCTTTGCCTTTAATAATTGGCAAGATTGCTCTTTGTTGAATGGCTGATGGCTTTTCAAAACCATAATTAAAAATACCTCTAAGTAAATCCTCTCTTAATCCCATAGATTCAAATGTAGGTTTCACTTCTACTTCTGTTGATTCAAATTTTTCGTTTAATCTAACTATTATTATTTATTATTATTGTTTTATTGTTGTTATTAATATTAATCATTGTCACATGTGATATTATTATTATTGATATTTACATGTTGGTTCTCTATCTCCTCCTCTATCATTTCTATCTCCTCTGTCTCCTCTGTCCCCCCTATCTCCTCTATCTCCTCTATCACTTCTTCCTCCTCTTCTTTCACCTCTATCTCTGTATGACATCTTTATCTTTATATATATCTATAAAATTGAAGCCGAAAAATGATTCTTTTTTAGAATTTCTTCAAATGAAAAAAAAAAAAAAAAAAAAAAAAAAAAAAAAGGTAAAAAAATAAAAATCCAAAGATAATGAAAAAGAAGGGTTGAGTTAAAAAACGATGTGTTTATTTATCTTCATACTAGATAAGAAACTGACTAATTAACTATCCAATTAATTAAGTAAAAAGATTGAAAAAAGGGAGAACAAAAAAGTTATTACAAAAGAGATCAATGATTTTTTAGAATTTGATTGATTGGTTTTGGAGGAATCGCCTTTGACACAAGAACGACCATCGCCATTGCAAACACCACATTCATCCAATTCACCGTCACAAGCTCCATTGTTTTGGTTTTGTAGTTTGGCATACAATGGATAGGCAGCAGCACTACAATCACCAGTGTTGGTATTGACACCAGAACCGGTGATCTTGATGATAAAAGATTCACATCCAGCATCTGGACAGTAATTGGCCCATTGTGATGCAGTGTTTTGAATGAATCTAAGGAAAAGTAAACCTGTGCTACTATCGTAGAAAGCAGTGGTACCAGTGGCATCGTTTTGGACGGCCCACAAAGAGGAACCCAGTTTAACAGTAGAGGTTGGATTATCAGTTCTCCACTCTTGGCCTGGAATGACTTGTTGTTTGATAATATTGAATGTTACACCCCAAGTTGGATAGCAAATACCTACAACAACACTGTCACCTTGATCGAAATTGGTTTGTTGGATTTGGAGATATGGTGGAGTTGGATGGGTGAAATGCATGGTATAACTCTTTCCAGCATAAACCAATGGCATAAAGGTATCTCTTGGTGAGTTATTTGGAACACCAAACAAAGCGTGACGATATTTGGGATACTCGTCTCTAATCATAATAACACCAGAAACTCCAGAGGGGATCTTTGATGCTGCCAAATTTTTGTTGTAAATAAAGAAACTGGCAACTTTTTCAGTGGTAACAGACATATTCCAATTGCTTTTAAAAGTGGATTTAGAAGATGTAAAGTACAAGTTATTTGGTACAACATAGCTGTTTTGGCTACCTGTAACGGTACCATCAATATCTCTAAATACTTGATTTTTATAACCATCACCTGGAACAGAGAACCATGGATTGTATACCCTGAGATTTGAGTTTACAAATGAATTTCCATAGAAAGAGTTTCTTGGATTAAAATACCAATCATCATTATTAAACCAAGCAATAGCACTAATATTACGAATACCATCAGTGTTGTAATTGTAAAAAACAGAATTGGAAACAGATGTTGGACCATCATAAACCTCTACACCTTTTTGGTTCATTTGTTGGTAGGCGGGAATGGTTCTACCTGCATAGGTGTTTATACCATTGGATGCTTGGCCAATATTCTCAGATTCAGCAACAAAAATAGAGTTTTTAATGGATTGAGAAGATCCATAATCAGCTGGCATAGTTCCTTCTTGAGCAAGAGTAGCACTAATGGCATTGTCGGCAAATTTACAATTGTCAAAGATAAGATCACCACCTCTAGCCCACAAACCAATCCATTTGTTCTTGTATGCTGAAAAGTCATAAAAGTATGCTGGGGCTCTAGCAGAATCCCAATTGGTTGGATCAACTCTTGGTTTGTATCTTCCATAGGTCAAAGACATATATTGGTATGGAAGAGAGGCACTTGGTTGAACAATTTGTTGTGATTGATCAATGTTTAAACCAGTGTTTACATTTGAATGAGCTTTGTTTGATACAAAAGATCCTAATGGAGTACGATCTGGATGGACATTTGGATAAAGAGGTTCAGAGAGACCTGAGGGGTTTGGTGGGAAGAGGAACCAAAATCCATTTCTTTCAGAACCACCAGCAATGTTGTTTCTAAAATAATTATTTGGATTGGTAATCCAAAAAGTAGATACACCATTACATTCGGAACAACTAGTGGGTTGGCCATTAAAATCGGTTGGGGTCACAAAGGAACAGAGGGCACAGTTACGATCTGAAGGAAGAACATAACCACTCTTTGTTAAAAGACCAACGTTAGAGTCTAAATAGTTTCTTTGTTCAGAACCATCTTCAAAGAAATAACAATGACCAATGTTATCGTAGGCAAAATTATTCACAACAACCAAACCAGAGGTACCATGAATCGTCAAACAACGTGAAAAGGTGTGATGGATAGAATTATCCTTTACAAAAGATGGCCACGAAGCATAGTTTCCAGTATCGACATCTCCACACATATGGAAATGAATTGGATAACGAGCCAAATGATAGGTTTGACCCATGTTGTATAATTCAACACCTTGGATATGAGCACTACCAAAATCTTTCATTATCATTACATGGCCACCAAAAGTATCAAAATTGAAAAAGGCACATAATTTAGAACCATTGCATGAAGGTTGCATTTCACCTCTAATAACAATATTCTTTGTTAATAAACCAACTTCAGCTCTTTGATCAATGCCATAAGTGATTGCACCAAAGTGATAATAATCCAATGTTTTGTTTAATTTAATTTGATAAGCGGTACAAGTTGGACAGGCTACAATTTTAGCTTGTTCAGATTGATACATATCAAAATCGGTAGAACCAACAACAATGGTTGAACCAACTGGCCATTTACTAACATCGGTATCTACATTGATAATATTATCAGCACTGGTTGCAGTTTTAGCTAACTTTACCCAAGTTGGGATTGGATAAGTCATTTGTCCATGGATTTCAAGCTTACCGCCAGCCATGACACCAAGGAACTTTTGACCAAAATCTGGATTGGAATAACCAACACCTAATCATTTTAATTAATATTAATAAATGAAATATCATATTTATATAAATTAAAAAATGAAATCTTACCATCTTGACCGGTTAATGTAATAGTGGCAGTACCATTATATCTGCAATTATCATCACCAATATCTAATCTACCTTGTACGATGATGGCATTGGCAATTAATTCAATTGGACCATTTCTAGAACTAAATACTAAAGCAGCACCTGCTTGGATGGTAAGAGTATTTAATCTAGCAGTTGATACATCCAAAAGTAGTTTAGTTCCATTTTTAAGGACGACATCTTCTCCGTTCACGGGATATCTTCCTGTAATCCAGCTGGTACCGTAACTCCAGGGCTTTAGATCGGATTGTGTATCAGGACCATTACATTGAGCATTGACTAATTAAAAATGAAAGAGTTTTAAAATAAAAAAAAAAAAAAAAAACTAAATTGGTTAGAAATTTCCAACATTTGGCAAAAAATGTCAAAAAGTTTAAGTTGTTAATATAAATGAATAAAACTTACTCAGATATATAAATAAAAATAGGATTGATAAAATTTTTGTGATCATTTCTAATAATACATAAATTAAAAGTACAAAAGGATAATAAAATAATAGATAATTATAAAAAAAGATTAGTGTCAAAAGATAATAATTTCTTGTTTAAAAAAAAAATACAATTTTAAAAATTTACCTTAAATATAACAGTTTAAAAGAAAGAAGAGAGTAATTAAGATAAAAGTCTCCTTTGTGGAGGCTAAAAAGAAATCAAAAATCTTATTGGATATTAAACAATATATTATTACAATAATAGTGATTAAAAAAGACTTTAATTTTTTGACAAAAAAGTTGGAAATGTGTGTGAGTGTGGTGTGTGTTGTAAAGTGATAAAAGGATAATGTTGACCAAACAATTTAAAAGATCAGTTTAAATAGACAAGTCCAACATAACACTCTGGAAAATGAAGACGTGGTATATCTATCTATCTGAAAGTATTTTATTAAATTAAAATAAAATTAATGATTGAAAGTTTGAGGTGTTTGAGATATTTAAAGGATGAGACCTTGGACAAAGAACAGGATTTTTTTTAATTTCCAGTATTATTGTATGTGAATTGTGAATATGTCTCTATGATAACTTTCTTCTTGCTAAAAATAAATGTATAATGGTTTATTCGGCATGTCAAACTGCTTTCAACATTATTTGAATTTTTAACATTCGGATCCATTATATTACATTACAGGCAATCGATATCTACTATATTTCGCTTCATACAGATCTAAAAAAAAAAAATTTAATTAAAAACGAACCAAATTCCAAAAAATTATTATTTATTTTTTTTGTATTTTTCTTTTATTTTTTTTTTTTCGGATTTCTCATTTTTCTTTTAATTAATTAAAAAATGAGGCATTTCCATGTCATCAATCGACCGTTAAAAAGACATGATTTTTTTTTAATCAATTTTTAAAATTATATTAATGAAAAATGGTTTTTGAAAAGTGAAAGGTTTTTTTTTTTTTTAGGACTCAATATATGATGTAAATTATGATGTTTTACAAAACGACAATGAATTGAAAATTCATTTATATTTAAAATATGAATCATCAAATTGATTGTATCAATGACAATGAATTCTGGAAACCAAAAACCACCTTGAGAAATCATATAAATGAAATTAATACTTTAATATATTTAGATTTTTAAAAAGTTATTTGTTTTTTTTTTTTTTTTTATTTGGTATTAATTATGTGTTGAGGAAAATATTCTTCAACAACAATAATAATGATGGTTTTTTTAGTGTTACTTTTCTATTGGAAAAGATGAGGGGAAATTAATATACCAACAAGTAGTAATAGTAATTGGGTTTGGAAAAAAAAACTATTGTTGAATTGTTTTTTTTTTTTTTTCTAGTTTGAGTGTTGAGATGATGGTTGAGGTTGAGATTGGAAAAAAAAAAAGATTAATAAAATGAAAAAAATGGATTATTTGGTTGGAATAGAGGAGAATTAACATTTTAGTAATACAAATAAGAAGAAGAGAAGGATAGAAAAAAAAATACTAATTTTTTTTGTCTAGTTATTCAAAAAAGTTGAATAGGTTAATTTAGTTTTTTGATTTTTTGAAATCAACTTTAAGTCTTTTTCCATCACAAGGTTGGCCGTTCATTTGTTGAATGGCTTGCATAGCAGATTGAGGATTATCAAAAGAGACAAAACCAAAGCATTTTGATTGTTGAGTTTCTTTGTCAATAAAAACTTTAGCGCTAACAACATTTCCATATGGTTGGAAAAGACTCTTTAATTCTTCATCACCATAATTGAATGGAATGTAATAAATAAATAAATCATTAGATGGTTCACCTTGTTGATTGTAATTTGCTATAAATTATTATTATTATTATTATTATTATTATTATTATTATTATTATTATTATTATTATTATTATTATTATTATTATTATTATTTGATTAATATTTACTAAAGTAGTAAATATTATTTATATAAATATACATACAATTAAAAGCATTATTATTACCACCACCCATTTGCATACCATATGGATTAGCACCAGCATAGTTTGAAGTACGTGGAGCATAACCACCATTCATTGGTTGTTGAGAAATTTGAGAATTTTGATTATAAAAGAATGGATTTGGATAACCTGGAGCAGATTGTTGATAGAATTGATTGTATGGGTTCATTGGAACAGATTGGTTGTTACCAGAAGGGGTACCATTTCCACCCATCAACATCTTCTTTCTCTTTTGTCTTTCAGTATCAGCAAACTTAACAATAATTGGTTGATTTGAACCAAAAAGAGTTTGTTTACCATCAACTTCTCTTAAAGCAGTTTCAGATTCATCTCTGGTGGAGAATTTAATGAAACCATAACCTTTTGGCTTACCGTCCTTTTCTTTGACAATAGTGAGTTCTTCAATGAAACCATATGGTCTGAAAATAGCACGTACTTGTTCTTCTTCAGAAGCACCCAACATACCAATGAAAAGTTTTCTTTCCATCTTTTCAATTTCGTTATCAGAATATTTAACTTGTAATGGTTTAGTCATCTAATAATAAATTTAATTTTATATTAATATTATTGTTACTATCGCTACTACTCTACTACTCTAAATCCAATCTCCAATCTAATATCTAATCTAAAACCTACTGTTTCAATGTATTGATTGCTGTTATTGACAGTATTGATAGCAAGATCGGCTTCTTCTTTAGTTCCAAAGGTGATAAAGGCACATCCTATTTTATTATTATAATTAGAATTAATATTTTAATATATCATGACAATGAATAATATAAAGAAAAGATAAGTGCTGAAAATGCATTTCGCATTTCGCTTGTCCCTCATAGCTTTTTTTTTTTCATAAAAAAAAAAAAAAATTCTTTTCGTTTTTTGTGGGGGTGAACATGAAAAAGAGGAAAATCTTTAGATTGATTTGCAATGAAAGGACATTTGTTTTTTTCACACATATATCTAGATTATTGATAGGTGTGTAGTGTATAATATACACATGTACACAAATGTAAAACAAATCTTTCTATAAATATCCTAAATAAATTAATAAAAAATTACCTTTAGAAACATTTGTTCTTTTATCTCTAATAATAGTGATATCATAGAGAGTTCCAAACTTATTGAAAATTTGAGAGACACCATCTTCGTTCATTGAGGATGGGATATGACCAACAAAGACGGTAAAGCCTCCTTGTTGTTGGGGTTGTTGAATAGATTGCATTTTTCGTCGAAAAAAAGCTATATAATATATTTAATATATAAATAGATAAAAGAAATGAGTGAGAGGAAAAGAGAGAGTGGTAATTGGTGTAAATAAAGGACTCGGGCCCACGTGAGAGAGTAAGAATGCTGTTGCTGTTGCTATGTAACTAAACACACAATAAAAACTCTTTTGGAAAAAACACACACAAAAACAAAAAAAAACAAAAAACAAACACCACACAAAAGAAACAAATAGAGAGTGTGGATGGATAGAAATCTAAACTATATATATAAACACAAAGGGAGAGATATATAGATATATATTAGAGTTGTTGATGTTATTTTTTTGATTTTTTTTTTTTTTTTGAAATAGTTTTGTGCGTGAGATGGTGTGGGGGTGTAATTTTTTTTTTTTGAAAATTTTTAAAAAATTAAAAAAAAATAAAACAAAAATACAGTTTTTGGACTTTTTTTTAGATTCGCTCGCAAGTCTTTACGCCTTCACCACCAAAAAAATATATATATATATATATCATATCTGTTGTGTTTGCAAAATATGTGGTGTGTGTGTATGGGGTGTTGCTTGCAAGAGATATAATTCCAATATAGATATTTTAATTTTAATTTAATATATATAAATTACCTTTTGTCTCTCAAAAATATTGTTGTAGAAATAAAAACTAAGGTATACCTATTTACTCATAAAAAATTTCAAAAGCAAATGCGAAAGATATTTGCATAAACGAAAATTTTATCAAAATTGTCCATGAAAAAAAAAAAATCTCGTAAAATGAACTCTGGGGGCGAGAAAAAATATTCAAAAAATCTAAAAAAACATTCAAAAAAACAATTTCAAAAACTGAGGTGGGGGTGCCCTCTTGTAATATGTTGTGTGGGTTTATAAATAGGTGCCTTTTGGTGCCCCCCACAAATAATTATCTGGTGCTAATCTTTTAAGGTGATAAGAGAATCAATGCACTATAAATAAGAGATCCACTCGTGGAAATAATATTTTTACAATTTTTCTTTATTTTTTTTTTGTCTGAAAATTCATAGGTGTGCATAAATAAATACAACACTACATACAATGGAGCAAGACGATGATAATGTAGAGGATGAGAATTTTGAGATTGATATCGATGACATAGGTGATAATACTCTGGTGGGAAACAATAGTAATAGTCATAGTTGCACGAGTCAATCACAAGAGACCTATGTCAATAAAGATGTTTGTGTAGGAAATATCATTGAATTGAAATCTACAATCTTGCAATACCTTGAAAATGTACCTGTCATTTATTAGTTTGTTTGTGTCATTAAAGATTTGTTTACTAATCAGCTTATCAACAACATAAATAATAAACTACTACTATGATAATAGATAAATGTAAATAATGAATTAATTAAACTGTTAAATGAAAATATAAATCTAGTGATATCAAAAGAACTGGGCGATGTTAAAGAGTTTTCAAGTTTACAACCTATTGGAACCAATTCAAAATTAATCAAGAGCACACAAACATTTTTATCCCATACAACTGTATGTTATTAGTTATTATCGTTAATAGTAGTAAAAGTACTAATCAAAGTATAATAGTCTTTATATAAAGAGATTAATAAAAAAGATAATATAAATAACGGATTCAGGAATAAGTTTAAAAGATTTAAAAAAGAACAACAACAACAGCAACAAGACTTTGAGAAACAATACAAGTCAGCGGTAGTACATCCTGAAAATATTCAAGTCAATGCATCTAAAAAGGATTTAGAGAATAGAATTAGATCGTTTAATAGATTGAAAAAACATGAAAACACTGAAAACAATGTAATAGAGTTTAGAGATGAAGTAGACAATGAAAACAATTATTCATCAAGAACTATATCTATACCGGAGTCCAAGATACAAAAATCAACAACATTTAATAGCACTGGCCCTCTAGATCAATTTCCATCGGATCCCTATGCAACAGCTAATCAGAATCAAACATCCTATATCAATGAAAGATTAGATATACTAGAGAATCATTTAAAGATAACAGTGCCTCGTGTTCCAAAAGATATTTATCAACGAGTTAAATCTTTGGAAGATAAATTAATGATCATTGAAGATAGTAACCCATTGTATTTCAAGAGATTGTATGATGAAGCTAATCAAAAAAATACATCAAATATTACTATTCCTCATCAATAATAATAATAATAATAATAACAACAAGAGAAATTACAAATATTAACACAAATAATCTTTATTATTATTATTATTATTATTTTAAATGTATATACAAAGAACTAGAGGGATGTAGATCATTCTCCTCTAAAGTAGATGTTGGTTTATCCAATACCTTCTTAGGAAAAGTTAAAATTAATTCATATTCTTTATCATTTAAATTATCCAATGAATTAATATAATCTAAAATATCCTATATTTAATTATATTTAATTGTTTAGTATCAAATAAATATTAAGTGATCCTTTAAAATATCCTATGCATACTTGAATTTTATCATGTTTTAAAAATCTTCTTGTTTGGTTTAAACCATCTGGAAATTTTAATAAAATCTTTGTGATTCCACTTGGATCAATATCTTTGTCTTGGACATCTGGCTCTGGTTTTAAATTGTTTCTCAGTGTTTCCAAAGCTTTTTGTCTTTCTGCCAATCTTTGTTGTTCAAGTCTTTCCAATTCTTTTTTATTTTGTTCTCTTCTTTGGTCAAGGAATAGAGATTCCATGTACTCTTCTTCTTGGCTTCTAATCAGAGATCTAGTTTCATTGATGGATGCAGTAACACCATCGTCATAGTCATCCAAAGCTCTTCTACCTTGATCTTTAAAATAGGTTCCCTGGGTACTGTCTGTTGGCGAGTAGACGACATTGTTTTCCTTTTTACTCAATTTCTCTTGATCTTTTCTCTTTCTATTTCTGACCTCTTTTTCTAATCCCAAAATCTCTACTGAATCTTGTCTTTTTTTAACCTGTTCTTCTTTTTCCTCATCCATATCAGTTTTTTCTACATGATTTTTATTTTTTTATTTTTTTATTTTTCTTTTGATTAGTTTTTGTGTCCATTGTTGGCGTATCAAATATATATACTTTTAGTTAATGTCAATGCATCATATTTCTTTTGAAGTCTCTTTTTAAAGTATGGTTTAATTACAACCTCATATACTATAGTAATAACTGAGCCAAAGAAAAATATTGCTCCAATAACATATATCAACGTGCGAAGCTGAGGTAACATTTTAATATAGATCTAAAAAGATTTGCTTTATTATGGAGCTAGACAAAAAATAAAAAAAAATAAAAAAAAGTGAGAAAAATAAATAGATGATTTGATTCACTGCGATATGTGTCATCAAAAAAAAGTCATAAGTGTATATTGTTTTTCTATTTTTTTCAAAATTTTATTTATTTATAATATGATATGGGTGTGTGATGGATGATTGTTGAGGTTCTGATTAAAAGAGGAGCTAATCATAATAATAATAGTATAGTTTTTTTATATCATAAGATTAGTCTCATTCTCTTTGTTTGATTGATTGATTGCTTAGTCTGATAATAAGAATTGGTAAAGAATAAAAAAACAAATATGTGAAAAAAGTTCTTTTTAATCTTGACGACCTAATAACTTCTTGGTGACAACTTCTTCTGGTGTAATAATATGAACAACGGCACCCCAACCACTGAGTGCATCTCTTTCGAGTGATGATAACATACACTGTGAAATAGTTTCAAAAAGTTCATCTTTTTCCTATAGGATTGGTAAGATTTTGAGGTTAGTAATAATGAGGATGATGATGATGATAGTGATGATAATATCAATGAGATATTAAATAAATAAAAACATACCATATTTGGTTTATATAAAGTTTCACAAACACCATACATGGCGGGAGTCATTGTACCAACAACCAAGAAATCATTGGTGGCAACCATAGCACCTATAAGATCCATACCACTAATAAAAGGCTTATTGTCTGGACCTTCTAAACCACAAATTAAAGGTTCAGTAAAATATGGACCAAATCTCTTTTCATATAACATATTTGCAATTAAATTTGTAACAACGCTTGGTGACATATCTCTTTCTTCTCTAAGTTTATATAAATTATGTCTAAATACAATCTTTTGATATCTAAAGAATGTTTGTTGTAGTAGTTGTTTTTAGATTTGTAGAGTTGATATCATAATAATAATAATAACAATAATAAGTTAAAAACAAGTATTTAGATTGATATTGTTAGAATCGTGACATTGTATATTCAATAGGATACAATATCAATTAATACTATAGTACTATACATACAAAGTTTGGGCATCAGTGACTAAACCTGAAATACCAACGAAACATTTATCATTGATTCTATAGACTTTTGGAAAGTTATTGGATATAGTTTGTTGTTGAATACCAAATCTAAGATCTGATGCAATTGCAACACAATTTTTGCCTGTCATTACGATGCAGGCACCACCATTATAAGCCATAATAGACATTTTGTTGTAGTTATATATATAAGAGAGAAAATATGTACAAGTAGGGAATTGATTAAAATAGTGTTGAAGGTATTATAATATATAAGAAGTAAAAAATACACCAACAAATATATATATAATACAGAGTGAGTTTTGATGATAATTAATTAAATGAAAAATGATGATAAAAAAAAGTTTGATGTTCAAAAAAAATTAAAAAAAAAAAATTAAAAAAAAAATAGAAAAAAAATAATGAAAAAAAGAAAAGAAAATGAAGCCTCCAACAAATCAATTGTCTCTGATGGATGCTATCATATTGCAAGTTTGACATGAATATCTATAGCCTTTGATCTCAGTAGGAGTGGCTATAATCCACGGAATAGACTGTGGTCTATGAAGAGTGGACATCCCTCCCGGGTTCTCATAAATTAAATTATAATATGTTCTAGTCTTATTTTGAGTTTCAATTTCAATTCAATTAGATTGGAAAAATAGATAAAAGAAGAGGGGTATAGTATATATTTTAAAATGTTTTTTTTATTATCATTTATTGAAAGTTAAAAATATAAAAAGTTAAAATTGATAATAATTTGTTTTGGAGAGATTACATTAATGTACAATATAAACATATGTCTTAATTGTAGGTGTAAGAGGTAATTGATGTTCTTTTTTTTTTTGATTTTTTTTTTGATTGTTGAAACTTGAAAAAGTAATAAAACTGGAATTAAATTCTTTTTGCTATTAACCAACACGTGGAATACAGACTTTGACATCAACGAATAATAATACCAAGAAACCAAGAATAACAAAGATAACAATATTGTGAGCATGGTAAGAGGAGGCATATGGCCATTGTTTTTCACTTTGTCTGAGAGCCATTGGAATGAATGACCATAAATGCCAGCAAGTGGAGAAGGCAAAACCGGCGACGACAATCAACAACCACATATCATTTTGGAAACAATTGAAACGGAGGAGAGCACTCAACATAGCCAAACAATTGAGGACGAATAACAAGACGTTTGGTAAGAAGAGACGAGAGTTTTTAATGGTATCAGACTCTTTGTTTGAGGTACGGAAAGATTGTTCAGCTTTTCTTGAGCCAGATTCTTCTTCTCTGAGTTGATCATGATTGGCCAATTTTGATTGTCTAAATACTTCAACGATGGATGGTCTCTTTGCAAAGTCACGCTTCCAATTCCACATGGCAAGCTTATGTCTAGAGATTTTACGGTTCTTGAGGAGTTTAACAATAGAAGCGGAACCTTCTTTCCAAGCACTAATATAAGTACCAGCAAAGGCAAAGAAAGTTTGTTCAGCTCTCCATAAATCAGTGGCTTCGACCCAAAGAGAAGGACCACTCTTTCCGGCTTCATATGGACGACGGGCTCTGAGAATCATATATTGAATAACTCTTGGAAGAATCATAACTGGAATAACACCAACCAAAATAAAGATGATTGGATCTTTGACGACAATAGGAACGGTCCAAATAGACATAATCAATGGAGAGGCACCATAGAAGAAAGCAGTTGGCGAAAGGAATGGATAAACACAGGAATCTAAATTGTAAAGCATCTTTCTCCAACCCAACTTCTTTCTAATGTAACCCCATGGAGTGAGCGAAAAGATTTCAACGGCACCTTGAGCCCAACGTTTTCTTTGTTCTAATGTTTCCTTGATATCAACTGGAGCAGTACCAACGACTAAAACTTCATTGTGATACCATGATTTGTAACCAGATACTTGGAGTTTCATACCAGTATACATATCTTCTGTTACAGAGTTATACATAATACCACCGATATCATACAATGGTTGTCTTCTGAAAATAGCATTGGTACCTACGAAAGGACAGGCACCGTTTGCACTTCTACCTTCCATTACAGGGCCATAAAACTCCATATTTCTATGACCCAATGGATCATCGACTGGATAAATGTTACTAAAGAATTGTGGTGTTTGGACAAAGGCAACTTCATGACCGTCATCATGATAGAAATATGGTAATACTCTTTTGAGGAAATCTGGATGTGGTTGTTGATCGGCATCTAAAAGACCCATAAACTCAAAGTCATTCTTGGTAGATTCATTGAATACGGCATTATTGATATTACCGGCTTTGTTATGTGGAATGGGTGGCTTACGTCTTCTGAGATATGTGCATTTTGGACTAACAATTGGACCATCACAAGTATCAAAATCAATACGGACATTACCGGCACTGATATCATCAAATGGTACTTCTTGTCTACCCATCATCAATACTTGATATTGGGCCATAGCCAAAGCTTCATTGTTGAGGAATCTGAGACGATGTTGTTGGTTGAGTTCAGAGATAAAGTTTCTAACGTAATCTTTTTTCATCAAGACTGAACGAATCAATGGACGATAGAATGCAGATCCGTGCCAGAGTGATTGGAGGGATTCAATGGAAAAGTTGAAAATCTTTTCACGTTCTTGGGTGGAAAAGGTTCTGTATGGTGAAAAGTTGTCATCACGGAGTTTGCTAATCAAGACACGTTCTTCATCATCTGGTTCTCTTTGGATTTCTTGATGGATACCAAACCAACTGTTTAACAAGAAATATTCAATAAACCATTGTACCTCGGCTTCAATGACTTCCTTGGTGGAGCTTTCAATCTTGGAAGAGGTTTCATTCAAAATACCATGTGGATCTTCGTGTTGTGGGGTGACAGGTGGTCTGATGTTGTGGACTGAATAGACTGCCTTTTGTAACAAGATGTATAAGAAATTCTTTTCAACAGATTGAAGATGAGCCCAACCTCTAGACTCACGATAATTGATGGAATCATCGAGTAAACCAATCCAGAGATTTTCACTTGGATAGTCCATGGAGATGGCGGTTCTAAAGGTACGAGATACAATTGAGGGTGGTTCCTTGTATGTACAAATGTACATCATAATGGATGGATGTTTCTTTCTTCTGATGGTCAAGATTTGTTCTAATGTGACAACGAGAATAAAGGTACATGGATTGGTAAAGTTGTTCAAATGGAGTGCAGAACCGAGGAAAGATACAAATTCGACAATCAAAAAGAGAATTGAATAGGCTAATGTATATGGATCGTTTTGATTGATGGTCCAACCGGCACGATAGGCAAAGTAGAAAATATTCCAGATTAAAAAGACTGCCATGGTTGCTTGAAGAATAGCATGAGAGAAATAGGGTTTGACTTCAAAGACAGTCTCTTTCTTTTCCTCACCAATAATGGTTTCCAAAGTTTCAGAATCCTCTTTGGCAACTGCTTTCTTTTTGGTGAGTTGAATTTGTGATTGTTTCTTTTTGGCTTGAGTGGTTTCACGTTCTTTTTGTTGTTGCATATCGTGATATTGCTTGTGTTGACGCATCTTTTCTTCCATTTCAGCAAGACTAATATCTGGATCGATGAGGGTATCAAAACGTGGAGTGCTATTGCTAGTGGGATCCAATCCAGGCGATAAAGGTTCATCTCTAAATGTTTTTTGATGATGTTCATCTTTGTTGTTATTGTTGTGACCTGATGAAGAGGGACCAGAGTCATCAAGATCGGTAATTGGAAGACCTTCTGTGATATTGCCATCCTCTTGATTACCGTCATCACCAAAATCCATAAGAGTGTTTTTCTTTTTCAACACAGCACTACTCTTTAGCTTTCTAACAGACTCTTTACGATCCGATCCCAATTTCTTTTTCAAATCGTTTCTATCCATTGGATTTGGTTTACCACTGCCACTTCCGCTGGGAGCACCACCAACACCACCAACACCGCCTTCTTTATTGTTCCACTTCCATTTGACATTCAAGTTGTTGGAAGAAGGTTTAGATTTAAGGTTTCTACTTGATCCAGCACCACTACTAATTAAATTATGACTACTGAGTGTATTATTTAGTTGTGATGGATGGTGAGAGGAAGTAGAAGTTGTCGTTGTCTCTCTATTGTTACTATTATTACTGCTGTTGCCACCATTGTTGGGGACATTTATTGGAATGTCTCCTTCATTTTGTTTATCCATATTTTAGTTTTATAAAATATTATTATATATTTATAAAAAAAAAATTATTATTTGTTGAGTAGGTGAGCGAGTTTGTTGTTTTGTGTTTGTTTTTTTTTTTTTTTGTGATTCTATTAATTATTGTTTGGTGATGATGATTATGATTAGTAAGTATATTTGTATAAATTGATAAATGAGTGATATATTTTAATCAATTATTTTTGGATTTAAAAAATTAAAAAAAATAAAAATAATAAGTTAAACACACACACACAGACCTAACACTCACACACACAAAGTTGGAAAGCACAACAACAGCACAGATTAACCACTTTTATAATTATACATACTAGGGTAGGAAGAAAATAATAAAGATAGGTGTGCCGATCGTAATGATAAAATATGCGCGGTTTTACAAATTATTGTCTTTTTATAGAAACACAATTAATAAATTTATAAATATAGGTAGTACAAAAATATATTTTAAAAATTATTTTTCTTGTTGGGGAAAAGACAAACTAATATTTTTAAAATGATGAATTGGTTTGGAATATAAATAATTATATGTTTGGGTTTTTTGGTTTTTTTTTTTTTGTAATAATTATAATTTGCGCAGATAAATAATAGTTGTTGAGATAGAGAGAATTGCAAAATAAAAAATTAATCACAAACTTTTGACGGTCACTACGCAACAATATTCAAACGAATGTTGTGTTTGTTATTGTTTCTCAATATTGAAT
Source organism: Polysphondylium violaceum (assembly GCA_000277445.1). Classification (NCBI taxonomy): domain Eukaryota; phylum Evosea; class Eumycetozoa; order Dictyosteliales; family Dictyosteliaceae; genus Polysphondylium; species Polysphondylium violaceum. The sequence goes on along the minus strand of AJWJ01000001.1, from coordinate 49,696 downwards.
TTGTGTGAGTGTGTGTTGTTATATGTATATATAAATAAATACATATACTAGTTGTGTGTGATGGGGGTAGTGGTATTTGATGGAAAAAAAATGTGGAGTGTTTTTTGTTGGTGGTGGTGGTGGGTGTGTGAAGAATAAAGGGGTGGAGCAATTATTTGTGAGTGTGTGGAAAAACCTATTAGAGTAGGGTATATGTGTGGTAAGGTGTGTTGCACATTTAAAGTGATGATGATGATGATGAAAATGATTAAATAGGAGTGGATAGAGGGTGATAAAATAAATAAAATAAAAAGGTATTTATTGGTTCACAACTATGAGATTAATGATTTCTTAGGAGAGTGACCACATAAAAACACAATTCAACACACACACACACACTAAACACAGAAACACCAGTGCTATTTGTTGATCAATGAGTGTTGAATTCTAAAAATAAAAAAGTTTTTCTAGTGTTTTAAAAAAAGATAGGGGGATAAACTCACCTTAGGTGATAATCAAAATGTCATAAAACGACATACACACAACACACAAACACAATATTTAGAATGATTGCTTACCTTTTTTTTTTCTAGGGTTTTTTTATCAAGAATAAATAAGTACTATTATATTTGTAGTAGTAGTAGTAATGTTGTAGTGGTAGGGGGTAATTAAAAATCTCCAAAATGTTTAAAAAATTCTATATTTTAAAAGAAACAAAACACATGATTAGTATATGATGAGATGGGCTTGGAAATTGTTTTTTTGAAACTTGAAATAGTTTGGATTTTTATAAAAAAAAAAAAGCACACACAAAACACACCACAAGATGCAAAATGTCCTATTTTTTTCCCAACTTTTTTAAAACAATATAGACAACAATAATTATTACTATTATTATTATTATTATTATTATACTATATTTGTTTTTGTTTTCAGGAATCCAAAAAATTGATTTCTATTTTTATGTTTATATTTAATCATACCAGAAATTAGAAATGGGGATGTAGTACAAACTATTTGAATCAATGTAGTGATACGTTTTCGTATGGTACTATGTAATGGTAATAAATAAGTCAGGATATGGGTGTGTGTGTTTTTGGGGAGAGTATAAAATAAATAATAAATAAAAACAACAACACTATCCAACAACAACTCCCAAACTGACTGTGTGTTAATCTATCTACTATCTATCTAATTTATTGATGATGGTTATGTTTTTTGATTATAGAGATTTTAGTTTTGGAAAATAATTATTTCACACAAATAAAATGTTGGTGGAGCATAAAATAAATAACAGCAACAACACCAAGGAAAATAAATAATTTTAAATTAAATTAAAATACTATTTAACAATTATGTACTAGTATATGATATGAATCAACAACTCTTCAGTGTTTTTCTTGTTTCAATAATATTTTGTTTGTATGCCAAACACCACACCACCGACACCCTCTTATTTGTCGGAACACATACATATAGAAAAACAGATAATTATTGTTGTGTGTATTTGTATGTGGGTTGGTGGGGTGATATTATTATTTGTTGTCTTGGAATATTAATTATATGTTTAGTTGGGTGTATGTGTGTGTGTTTTGTGTGTGGGGTGTGTGTATCTGTTATCAATATTTTAACACACTACGATATTTTTGAAGATGAAAAAAAGAGTGTTTTGGTGAATGGAAAAAAAAAAGGGTAAATTGGGGTGAAGGGAAATTATCTTAATTTGTTAGAGTATAGTGTCCTCAAGTCTACCCACAATATCATCAATAGTGAGAATATATCCAAGTTTGGTCAATTGTTGTCATATGTACACATTCATTATGATAATATTGGATGTATATAGGAAAATAAATTGACATTATCATTATTTTCAAAAAATATTCAAAGTGAGAATATGTGCGTAAGATGTGGGTGTGATAGATATGCCAAACAAATACCAACAAACAAAAGAAGAGATTGCGTTGCTATTGTTGGAGATGATATCCATAGAAAAAAACAAAGAGAATAGATAATTATTACCTTTTTGGATTGAGAGCTAATATGGTAAATTAATTGGATTTTATATAGAATAAATAAATAAATAAATAAATAAAAAAGGAAAATCCTTATTATATTAAAATATGTATAGCAATAGGGAAAACAAACAAAAACAGAAGGAAAGAATATATTAAATAGGAAAAAGGATTAGTTTTGTTTTTATCCAAATGGTGATGAATGTTGATGTTTTAAAAAATAATAAAGTGATTTGATGATTTATATAAAGAGTGATAGACTCATAATTTGAGAATTTATTATTTCCAAAATTTTATTAAATAACAAATTTGTGTGAGCACTCACAAACACACAATACTCTTTAGAGGTGATGAATTATTTTATTGTTCAAAAAGTCATAAATGGTAGTGAAATGTGTGTTAAGTGTGCGTCTGTGAATAGGTGTTTGGAGTTCAGTGTGTGATAGGGTTGATGATGATAAATTTTCTAAAATTAAATTATATATAATTGGAAATTTATATATGTAAAAATGGTGGGTGTGAGTAAGTACGCATATAATATATGTGAGTGGGTGTGGGTGTGATTATTTCAAGAATGTGCCTTTTAGGTGGGTGTTTGGAAAATGGGTAGTTGATATGCATATTTTTTGTGTGAGTGTGGTGCTGATGAAAAATGTTATCCCAAATCATAAAGCTAAAAAAAAAAACACATCATTTTCAAACGACAATTTGTGTGTGAATTGAGAGTTGTGATCACAATGAACAAAAACAACGTTGTGCACCCATTTTTTTGTATTGTTGGGGAGTGTTGTTGGTAATCAATCAGTTGTTGTTTTTGTGTGTGCAGATTTTACTCTTTTACTGTATATATACACCGTGATATCATAGTTGAGGGGGTGAGATCAGCTCAATATGGTAATGTTTTATTTACAATAATGAAAATAAAGTGTGGGCAGAGAAAGTAGGAAAGGGGTGGGTGACGTTGTTGTTATTGTTGTGATGATCAAAAATACTATATCCGACACGATGATCGTTGATAAGTATATTTTATATGAGATGATTAATAATAACCACCACTGAACAAAATTTAGGAGTGGGTTTATCATTCTTACCTGAATAACAAACTGATTAGAATATGCTAGAGGTACAGCTTTGTGTATGTGTAGTGTACATGGTTGGTTTAGAGTGATATTCGTGTATACATCTAACAACAATACACAGAAATCCCCACTACGACAACTAGTTATCTAACCCATTATATCTGATGTTTTTACCAAAGCTTTTTCTTATTGGCTAATATTAATAGAATGTCTATCCTCTTTACGTTTTACCACCTGTCCTCAAGTGGTATTATTGTCAATGACAAAGATTTTCATATTTAAATCAGTAGATCATCACATCTTCTAAAACAAAAATTTTAATAAAAAAAAAAAATTATATTGAAAAAGAGTTTTTCTAAAAAGGAGGAAAGACACGTTTGAGGTCTAAGAAATGAGAAACTAAACTAATATTTGATTTTCTTGATTGCTCAAAAAGAGGAATTTATACAAATTTTTATTTTTTGGTTTTTAATTTCTTTATTATGTAAAAGAGATACAGATAAATTTTATATGACAAAAATACATTATTGATAAAAGATTATTAAAAATAAATATTTATAAATATATTATAATAAATAATTAAAAAAAATATTTTTAATAGAGTTTAAAAAGGAAAGATTTTTTGATGATCAAAATTTTTTTACAAAAAAAAAGGAAATGGGGCGAAATGAAATGGGCCAAAGAAATTTAATTAAAAAATTTGAACCAGCCTCTCACCCATTTCATTTGATTTTTTTTTAATTTATATTGTTGTGACTTCCCCTTACAATCTAATCTCTTTTTTCTTTTTTTTCTTATATTGTTATCTCTTTATCTTTTTTTATAATCTCAAAAGATATTATTATTATTATTATTTCTTGTATAATTTTCAGTGTATTTTTAATTCTTTTTTAATAATAATAATATCTTTTACATATTTTCATATATAAACATATTTATCTTTCCAATATATTGTCAATATGAATAATTTAATATCACTTATTGGAAAACATGCTCCAAAAAAGAATATCGTTTGTGGCGCCACACCATCACTTTTGACTATTCCTCAAATTTCATTTACTACATTAAACTTTTCATCATCGTCTTCACAATCAAATAGTAATACTTGTAAAAAATATTTTAGTTCCTCGACCCCCAACTCATCCTCAAATGTACCTATAAAATCACGTATTCAAAAGGAATCCCTATTGTTCCCAAAGCCAATCAAATCAAAGATCTTTAATCCAGATAAACTTTGTATGTATACAAATATTTGACCTGATAAAAACACATTCATTATCTAACAGATATATAGATGATTTTAAAAGATTTTTTAGTGATAGTAAAAAATTATTTAGTCAAGCCAATGAAAAAAGCCACGCAGAGTTGTTTGAGGAAGCGTTGACAAATTCGTCAAAAGGAAGACCATTGGATGAGATCACCATTGGTGTGCCAAAAGAAATATTTACAAACGAAAAGAGGGTGGCAATCACACCCGAAAATGTAGCTTTGTTACTCAAAAAGGGTTTCAAACAAGTCATTGTTGAAGAGGGGGCTGGCCAGGGTGCAAAGTTTTTGGACTCTCAATATCAAGATGCAGGCGCAAAGATTGTCACGGCTGAGCAGGTGTTTGCAGAGTCTGATATTATACTCAAGGTGCGTGGTCCCCAGTTTAATAGCAGTTTGGGTAAACACGAGGTGGAGTTGATGTCGCCTGGCACCACTTTACTTAGTTTTCTTTTCCCAGCACAAAACCAAGAGACTTTAAAGTTGTTAGCAGACAAAAAAATCACTGCTGTTGCCATGGACTGTGTTCCTAGAATCAGTAGATCTCAAGTGTTTGATGCTCTCAGCTCCATGGCTAACATTTCTGGTTACAAAGCCGTGATGGAGGCCTCTAACTACTTTGGTCGTTTCTTTGCTGGCCAAATTACTGCGGCTGGTAAAATCCCACCTGCCAAAGTCTTGGTCATTGGTGCTGGTGTAGCAGGTCTTTCAGCCATCGGAGCTGCCAAGAGTCTTGGTGCCATCGTTAGGGGTTTTGATACCAGAGCAGCTGCAAAGGAACAAGTTATCTCTATGGGAGGAGAGTTTTTAGAGGTTCATGTAAAAGAGTCTGGCGAGGGCTCAGGTGGCTATGGCAAGGTGATGTCCAAAGAGTTTATTGAAGCCGAAATGGCATTGTTTCTGAAACAATGCAAAGAGGTCGATATTGTGATCACCACTGCCCTGATCCCAGGTCAACCAGCACCCAAACTAATCACCAAAGAGATGGTGGAAGCCATGAAATCTGGTTCTGTCATTGTTGATCTTGCCTCTGAAACTGGTGGTAATTGTGAACTTACTAAACCAGGAGAGGTCATCAACCATCGTGGTGTATCTATTCTTGGTTTCTATGATCTCCCCTCTCGTATGGCCACCCAAGCTAGTTCATTGTATTCAAACAATGTCACTAAGCTCTTACTCTCCTTTACCACAGGCGACAAGGAAAAGGATGTGAAAAAGGAGTTTAAACTAGACTTTGCCGATGAAGTCGTTCGTGGAAGCACTGTTCTTCACAAAGGCCAACTCATTTGGCCTGCACCTAAAAAAGAGGTCCCCAAACCAGCAACACCCCCACCCTCGGCAGAGAATACAATTGCCGCTGCCAGCCAAAAGGCTATGAAGGAGGATGAAAATTCATTCAAAGCTACCTTAAAGAAAGCCGTAGCCGCCACTGCCGCTATGGTAGCCGCTGTTGGAATGAGTGTCACCATGCCCGCTGAATTTATGGTTCAAGTCACTACATTCTCTTTGGCTGCCATTATTGGTTACAAAGTCGTTTGGGGAGTCACACCAGCACTCCATAGTCCTCTCATGTCCATTACCAACGCCATCTCTGGTATTGTGGCTGTTGCAGGTCTCCATCTCATGGGAGGAGGCTACGTCCCCACCACCACTGGCCAATTGTGCGCCGCCGTTGCCGTGTTTATTGCCAGTATCAATATTGCCGGTGGCTTTACAATCACTAAGAGAATGTTGGATATGTTTAGATTGCCAACAGATAAACCAACCTTTGAAAATCTCTATGCACTCCCATCTGCCGGTTTCTTGGCAGCCTATCTCGCCTCTGTGGGCACTGGTGCACCAGCTCTTCATCAATTTGCCTTTCTCACATCTTCTCTCTTGTGCATCATGTCAATCAGTGGTCTATCATCCCCCAAAACTGCTCGACTTGGTAATATCTTGGGTATGGGTGGTGTAGGTATTGGTCTTGCCGCCACTCTTTCTCATCTCGGTCTCGGTCCAGAACTCCTGACTCAAGTCGGTGTCTTGGGTCTCAGCGGAGGTCTTTTAGGTTATATGATCTCCAAAAAGGTTGGTCTTACCGAATTACCTCAACTCACTGCTGCCTTCCACAGCTTTGTCGGTTTAGCCGCCGTCTTGGCATCGGGTGCCTCTCTACTCCACGACTATGACACTTTTGCTGCTTTGGACAACATTCACAAGTGCTCGATTTATCTCGGTGCCCTTATTGGTGGTATCACATTCACTGGTTCTCTGGTAGCCTTTGGCAAACTACAAGGCAAGATTGGTAATTGGGTCATTTCATCGAAACCAACTCTTTTACCAAACAGAAACCTCATCAATGGCTCTTTGGCCCTTGCCAACGTGGGTGCCTTTGCCGTGTTCCTCACCACATCCAATCCAGCCCTCGGTCTTGCTTGTCTTGGAGCCACAACCGTTCTCTCCTTTGTCCAAGGCCATCTCTTGACCGCCGCTATTGGAGGTGCTGATATGCCCGTAGTTATCACCGTTCTCAACTCTTACTCTGGCCTCGCCTTGATTGCTGAAGGATTCATGTTGAACTCAACTCTCTTGAACATTGTCGGAACAGTCATTGCCTCTAGTGGTGCTATTCTCTCATGGATCATGTGTGTCGCCATGAACAGATCTCTTGTCAGCGTCATCTTTGGCGGCTACGGTACCTCGTCCACCGGCAAGGGTGAAGCCATGAAGATCACTGGCACACACACAGAAGTCAATGTCGACCAAGCTGCCGAGATGGTGCTTAACGCAAAAAACATTGTCATTGTGCCTGGCTACGGTCTCGTCGTGAGTAAGGCCCAATACGCCGTCTCTGAGCTCACTGCCGCGCTCACCGAAAAGGGATACAAAGTGCGTTTCATTATCCACACTGTAGCTGGCCGTATGCCTGGTCAACTCAACATCCAACTCTCCGAGGCCAAAGTACCCTACGACATTGTGCACGAGATGGAGGACATCCACGACATGGAGACCATTGATTTAGCCATTGTCATTGGTGCTAACGACACTGTCAACTCTGCAGCCCAAGAAGATCCCAACTCTATCATTGCCGGTATGCCCGTCATCGAAGTGTGGAAAGCCAAAAACTGTCTTGTCCTCAAGAGATCCTTGGCCACCGGCTATGCCGATGTCCCCAACCCAGTATTCACCAAACCAAACACATCAATGTTATTGGGTGATGCCAAAAACACTGTTGAGGCCTTATCCAAGATTGTCAAGAGTAAACTCAACGAAGGAAATCATTAATTTATTTCTTTATTCTGTTTATCACCAAAAAAGGTATACAACAACACTTACTACAAATAGTGACTCTTTTTTAAAATAATAAATAAATATGTTCAATTACACGTTATCATAATAGTATAATATCTATCTTTTTTGGGTTGTGTGACTCAAAAAATAAGATTACTATTCAGGACGAGTGTGCAAAATTTGCAACCCAAACAATGCATTGTGCACAAAAACTACGTGGTAAAACAAAAAAAAAATAAAAATAAAATAAATATAAATACAAATATAAATAAACTCATAATACACCCAAACAAGATCTTTTAAACTATTTATAAAACAAGTTGTATTTTTAATATTATTTGTATTCTTATTAAATCATAACAAATATGGTTGAATCACCATTCCAAGCCAATGGTAAGTTTTAATTTTCCATATCACTATCCCACTTCCCAAAAAAAATCAAAATACAAAAAAAAATAAAAAAAATAAAAAAAAATCACATAAATTTACACACCTAAATTGCAATTACAACAGATACCCTTATTAATACAATACATATATAAACAACAATTATTTAGAAAATGAAAATAAAATGAATGACATCATCAACAATACCAACGGAACTAGTTTAAAACAACTAAAAATATCAACACCTACAACAACAGCAAACAACAATAGTTCAAATTATCAGAGTATTATGAGTGAAGAAGCAGAGATTCAATTTAATTCCAAAGATGATGAAATTGATTTAATTCAATCATCATTTTCCTCTTCGTCATCGCCATCATCGTCCTCCTCTACTTCACCCTCATTATCGATGATCAATAATCAAAAACAAACAACATCATCATCAACTGTAAATAATAATAACAATAATACTATCAGTAGTAGTAATAGTAACAATAATTTTACAACATTTTTAGAATCACAATCGGCGACATCATCAAATATTATTAAACTAAATGTTGGCGGAGTATTGTATTTCACATCGTTGAGCACATTGTTGTCAGACTCTGATTCAATGTTTTGTCTCATGTTTTCTGGAAGATTTTCATTGGCAAGAGAATCAGATGGCTCGATATTTATCGATCGTGATGGAAAGTATTTTAGCTATATATTGAATTGGTTGAGAAGCAATTATATACCATGGATTGAAAACGAACACGATAGAGAGGGTGTACTCGTTGAAGCACGTTACTATCAGATCACCTCGCTCATTGATTTCATCAATCAACAAATCTCAAACAGACCTCCAATGCCAGACAAAAACAGATTCTCGCAAAAAGAAATCATAGCACTCGTCAACTCGAGTCATCCCTCGCAACCAATCCAATTGCCATCGGCCAATCTATCGGGTCTCGACTTGTCTGGCTTGAATCTGAGATGTGCCAATCTAAGATTTGCAAACTTGGAGGGATCACTGATAAAGCACTGTAATCTGGTAGAAGCCAATCTTCAAGATGCAAATCTCAAAAACTGTGACCTACGATACTCCAATCTATCCTATGTCAATTTACAAAGAGCCAATCTAAACAACTCTTTTTTGCAATACTCTTCATTTTCATCTGCAAATCTTTCTGATGCCGAACTCTGTGAAGCATCACTCCAAAATGCAGACTTTCAAAACTCGTATCTCTCTGGCGCAAATCTTCAAGGTGCGAATTTACAAGATACCAATTTAATTGGCGCAAAAATCCAAGGTACCTCTTTATATAAAGCTGTAAACGTTCAACGTGCCAAAGGTTTAAAGAGATAAATATCATTAAATAATAGTAAACAATAATAATCAATAATATTTGTATTATTATCTAATAAACAAGTTTAAAAACACTATATTTGTTGTAAATTAAAACCATTCTTTTATTTATTTTTTTGTATATCTAGAGATAGAGATCTTAAAGTGATTATTACTATATCTTATTATTATTATATTATATATCTTATTTTTTTTTTATTTATAAATAAATCTTAAATAATATTAATATTTAATTTATTCATTTGATTTACGATCATACAAGTTATCAATATCATCAACTTCAAGACCAAACTCTAACATAACATTTTCTTTTTCATATCTTTCACCTTCAACTAAATCGTCTGGAACATCATGATCGTCTTCTTTGGCAGCTTGATTTAATAATTCTCTTTCTTCAACTTCATCAACGAGATCTTCCCATTCTTTTTCAGTGTAATTGCCATAGAAATATTTCTCATAGGCAGCCATTTCAGATGGTAAAGCTGGATATTCATTTGGATCGGTTATGGTGAATGTTCCCTTTTTATATGAAATTAATCCAAGAGCCTTGGCATGTTTAATGGTTCTAGCAATCTTTTTCTGATGTTTTGAACAATTACCTGAATAATATTTTGGAATAATATCACCAGATTCATTAAGATAAAGTTTTAAGAATGGAATGTTCTAATAGATATACAATTAGATGTTAATAAATAAACAAATAAACTAAATATATGATAGGTCTAAAAAAATACATACAATTGGTTCAACTCTCCAATGTGGATCTTGACATAATAAACAATTTGGATGTTTATGATTTGGTCTAAATGGTTTGCCAGTTGATGGAACAACAATTTCTTGAGGAGGTTCAATGTTCAACAATGAATTGATATTTGCTTCAATGGCACTGATAGAGTTGTTATAATCATCTTGTTGTTTCTTTTTAGCTTTTTGAGCTTCTTCTTCTTGTAAATCAAAACTATATTTTGCAAAATTTCTTAAATGATTCTTGTCTTGGAGCTCAAAGGTGTCTTGAGTCATCTTTTCGACAGTTTCATCAAATTGTTGTTTTAATTCTTTGCCAAGAATGATAGATTCAATCTCTGGAAGTGGATCAGGTTTGGTGTTGTTGTTCAACTTGTTTCTGAGTTCTCTATATTGACCACTGAGAGCAAGATCTTGTAAAAACATCTTTTCTTTCTTATTTTCCTTTGTTGCAAACTCTTCTTTTTCTGCCTCTTCCTCCATTCTTTCCTCGTCATCGTCAAATTCGTCTTCGTCTTCATCTTCATCTTCGTCTTCGTCGTCTTCATCTTCGTCTTCATCTTCTTCTTCTTTTTCTTCATCGTTTTTACTCAATTCATCTTCGTCTTCGTCCTCGTCTTCATCGTTTTCGTCCAACTCTTCTTCCAATTCATTGTTTTGTTCATCTTCTTCGTCTTCTATATCTAAAGCTTCGCCTTGGCTTTCTTGTTGTTTGATTTGAGAACGAATTACTTGAATATTGTTGATGATGGCGTTTGATTCTCTGCCTTGATCTGGATTGATTCCGTCTTGTCTAAGAGTTTGATCGTGAACGAGCTTTAATAATTTTTGTTGATTGAGTAAGATCTCTTCTTTGCTAACGGGATTCTCGGCATCGAGAGCTTTAATTCGGTCTCTAATCTCTTTTGGTAATTTCAAGTCCAAACCGTCTTCGTTGTCTTCCTCTTGGAATATCAATTGATTGAACATTTCCTTGTCGACTGGGTTCTCTTCGATTTTGTTGAGATTTTCCAACATCAATTCAACAAGATCACCTTCTCTTGCTTTTTTCTCTAACCAATAGGAATCCAATTTCTTATTGCCAATGGTAATGTCCTCACCGGCGGGCAAGAGATCAATGTTGGTGGTTTGGTATTGTTTGTCTTTGCCCTCCAACATCTCTGCATCGGTGAGACCAGATAATTTGAAACGTTCAAATTCAAATTTATTAATCTTTGCGAGCTCTTGCTTACTCTTGACACCTTTGATCTCTAAAAACTCTTTCCATTTCTCCAACTCGCTTTCTTTTTGTTGTTTTGATTTGACTGCAAAGTTTTCAATGGTTCTGTTGATTTCTCCCAAAGATTTGATTTGGTTTTCAATGTCAATGGCGAGTTGAACATTACCGCTTTGTTTGGCTTGTGTCAATTGTTTGGCCAATTCATTCTTTTGTTGAATCTTTTGTCTGTTGGCTTTAAATTCTTCAAATGATGGTGTTTTGTTGTTACCACTACTATAGAATCTAAGTGAATGTCTACCTGCAATTGTTGATGCTGGTGATGCAACAATTCTAACTTTGCTCAAGAGTGATTGCATCTTATTATTATTGTTAACTTTTTACAATAGTTTTGATGTTGATGATAACCTGTGTTTGTTCTTCACTCTAGCTATATCTGTGTGTGTTGTATGATTCGACTAAAATTCAAAAAGATTAGATAATAACCTTTTATAGAATTTGATGTGTAGGACTAAACAAACTACTCCTCTCTTTATGCTATTGTGTTGATCACTGCAAAAAAAAAAAAAAAAAAAAAATTACATAAAAAACGAAAAAAAAAATTTTGTGAGGCCCTGCGCGAAGCTTTTTCATTTTTTTAATTTCATCATTTTTTTAACGTTACACAGATTTTATGTGTGTGTATTCAAATATGATAGTTATTTGTTAGATATGAATTAATTTAAAGATACCAATATCTTTTTCTTTATCTCAATACTGGATTTCAGAGAATAGGATTTGGTATTCAGCAGTGAAAAACACCACATCTTATCTAATGTAAAATGACAATGTCTTTTTGCTCTCCAATGATTCCAAGAATAGAGTTTATTACTGAATACGACTTCACGACTAACTGAGACCAATTTTTGTTTTTCTCAAAGATATATTTCCTTCAAGAATTACTCTCCTCTCAAAACTTATACCCTAAAAAAATTTAAAAAAAAAGAAAAAAATAAAAAAAAAACGATGCAAATTAGATATTTTTCTTTTTTTCCAAAATCCTTTCATTGGAATTTTCTAATGATCCCTATTTGCATGACATCACTCAAGTTGCTGTCAGTGTTGGGTGAATATTGTCATTCATTCAATTCCGATTATTTATTATCATTACCATCATATTGTATATTTAAACACACATAACATACACATACACAGAAACATATACAAACACATACATATACAACTATTAAAAAATGATGTTTAGAAATCAATCACCGAAATCACCGTTGGCCAAGAGGTCGATTCTGTTTTTAACGCTGGTTTTGGCGATTGTGTTTATTGTGTTTTTTAAATCGGTGGCTATTGTATCCACCGTTTCGTCGCAATACCAAGAACAACAAAAACAGGGCGAAGAAGACAGAGATGCCAAACAACTAAAACAGGCAAACTTTTTAACAGCGCCCCCACTCAGAGGCTATCAAGAGACAGAGGAGGAAAAGCTGATCAATGAAAAACTAAATCAAGAGGAAAAGGATAAGGTGATAAAACTGACTTGGGATGAATACAATCAAGAGTTAAAGATCCTCGAGCATCTCGACTATGATCCGGGATATGCCAGTCTGCCGTTGATAGACTATCACGTACCCAAAGAGCTTGGCGAAAATGAGAGATCTAATCTTGACAATTATAAATGGAAGCTGGACAAGAGCACCAATGCACTTCTTTTGCCCAAGCCTCATATTTTTATCCACATCCCCAAGTGTGCGGGTTCATCGTTGTCTGGTATATTCAAAAGAAACGAGAAACGTGAGCTATACGATCATCATTGGAAGCATCCTTCTTTTAAACAGGTGCAAACCATAACTGCAAAAGAAACTATTTTCGGACACATTCGTTATGGTCTTCATTTTTATTATCAACAAGAGATGCCACATATGATAGCAGAAAAACAGAATGGTCTCAACAAGTATTCCTATTTAACAATGCTAAGAGAACCAGTGGATAGAGTTATATCTCATTACTATTATCATAGACAAAATAGAAAAGATCCTTTTCATAAATTAGCCATGGAGCATTCACTCAAGGAATGGATTGCAATCAGTCCATCTGCCAACAATGAGCAAGCTAGAATGATTTGTGGTCTTGGTGATCAAAGTTTTGGTGATAATTCTACTTTTGATTTAGCTCATCATCATTTGAAATAGTTTGTATCCATTTAGTTTATTCATTATGTTTGTTGTAGCTATAGTTGTATTAACACCTATTGTTATTATTATGTATAGTACATTTAAATATGTTGGTATTACAGAAAGATTTCCAGAAAGTTTAGTATTGTTATCACATTATGCAGGATTACAATCGATAAGATACGCCAAAATTAATACAGGTAGACAAAGAGTGGGCGTCAAAGATGTACCAGAGGATGTAGTTGAGGAAATTAAAAAAAGAAACTGGATTGATGTTTCACTCTATAACATGGCATTGGATATATTTGAAAAGGAAATTGATTTGGTCGGTAGAGATTACTTTAATGCAGAGGTTGAATCTTTTGTAACCAAATATCACTTTAAAAAAGCAACTGCTTATCCATATAAGAAAGTATAATCAACAATCAACAATATGATAATGAATAACAAACACTATCATTTTAGAATCTGTTAAATAATAGTATTAACAACAACCAAACAACGTATAATACCATTTATTATGTTATGTACATATATGTTTTTGTTATTATCATTATGTTTATATATTTTTTTTAAAATACATATTATATTGATATTATTTAAAATAAAAGACAAAGTACTACAGATACAAGTAAAGCATATATCTATATATAACAGTTTGTGTTTTCTTTCTTTATTCTTTCTATCCATACAGATTTTAATTAAATTTTAATAAATTTGTATTTAAATTAGAGAGACCTAAATAGGCCCATCCTGCAATCATTAATAATCCACCAATAGGTGTTAATTTAGACTATAGATATAGATCGTTAGTATGGATTTGAATAACTACCCACTTATCCTATACTTATTCATACTTACCAATTTCTTTAAATCACCCAAAACTATGAAATAAATTGAAAAAGAGAATAAACTCACACCAGCAGTGAAAAGAGAACCAATTTGATTTGGAGCATTACTAAAAGGCACCATTAATAAAACAATAGAGTGAAGTAGTTGGTAATGACTTGCTGTTTTAAACATATCTATTCTTTTTTGATCACTAACTCTTTTTTGAATTCCATGACTGCCATAAGCACCAGCGGCAACAGCGATAGCCCCATTAATTCCAGCAAGGGTCCACCATATATTTGATGTTAAATTTTGCATTTTCAATTAATACCTTTTTTGTTTAGTTGAAACTAAAAACCTAAAGCCCCTCAGAGCACTTCACATGAACGAAAAATAATTAAAAAATGAAAAAAAAAAATAATTTAAAAAGTAAAAAATCTGTACAGATAAAAAATAGGTGTCTCTGTATCTGTTTCAGATTTGTTGTTTTCAGACTCAGATTGAATGATAAATATCCATTGTAGATGGAAGTACCAAGTGTTTAGTTCCAATAAATTCTTTTTTTCTTTTTTTTTTTTAAAAAATTTAAAATTTTTTCAATGATGAAAATAATCAGATTTCTCTTCATTTTTTTTTAAATCTTTCATCTTCTATTTCTGTGTCAAAGATAATAAAAAATGATAAAAGCTATTGCAGGCATCAAATCACTTATTGGTGAAATCAATGAAAGTATGTTTGTTTATTATTTATCAAGTTGAACAAGAGCAATCATTACACAACATATGACGATGATGATCAGATGTCATCCAACATGTGCCATATACATACATATATAATCAACTTAAACTTACACTATTATACATTTAGCCGAAAAAAATCTTGGTATGAATTGTAACTATCAACAATTTGAAAGAACTTTTGCTAGTGTACAAAAACTTATTCAAGCTCAAAATGCTATGAATCAATTAAAAAAGACAACAACCACTGCACCAGTAACTTCCACTAGTAAGTAAATAGTTTATAATAATTATAAAAAGAATACTCTTAGCTAATGATGATTATGATGATAATGATAGAATCTGATAAAGCCAAAGAACAAGAATTAATTGATCAATTTATGGATTGGATGAAAAAAAATGGATTTGATGAATCTAAATGTAGTGTTAAAGTTGGTAGAAATTTAAATGAAGGTACAGGTTTAGTTGCTACTAAAGAAATCAAGGTATATAGATTTATTATTTAATGGTGCTATTGTGATTTATATTTATTAATATGTTAAAAAATATAATATAGGAAGGTGAAGTATTTGTTGAAGTACCAAAAGAATTATTTATCACTGAACAAACAGCTATTAAATCATTAGGTGAAGGAATTTTAAAAGAGAGATTTTTCCAAATGGTACCAAATATGTTGGTTGTACTCCAATTGATTAAAGAATCTCTCAATGAAAAATCATTTTGGGCACCATATATCAACCTTTTACCAAAGACCTACAACACTGCCATCTATTTTACTTTGGATGATTTTAAACAATTGGAAGGATCCAACATTCAATTGGAAGCCATGAGATCTTATCGTAGTTCTCTTCGTCAATATTGTTATTTATATGAATTCTTTGCCAACAATCCAGGTTTCATTCAAACCAATGTATTCACTTGGGAACTTTTTGCTTGGGGTGTCGGTGCCGTTATGAGTCGTCAAAATGCCGTTCCAGTTGGCACTCACTACAATCAAACTGCCTTGATTCCATTTTGGGATTTTGCCAATCACACCCCCAATGGAAAGATTACCACCTACTTTGAGGGTCCAGGTATCACTGCCTCTGCACTCAAAAACTATAAACCCGGTGAACAAGTTTTCATCTACTATGGCGATCGTGACAATACCCATCTCTTGTTATACTCTGGTTTCTCTGTAAAAACCAACCTCAATGACAACTGTCTCTTCTCCATGCAATTGGAAAATGATGACTTGAAACACGACAAAATCCATATCCTCGAAGAACGTGGTCTCAATGACAACATGTCTATTAAATTCTCTCCCAATCCAGCCGTTCACCAAATTCCCCAAGAAGCCATTCCATTCTATAGAGTAGCCTCTCTCAATGAAAAGCAAACTCAATCCATAGCCCCCAAACACGACGGTGGCCACAATCATCACCATCATCATCACAGTGCCAATTGCGGTCACGACATCTCCTTGAAAAAGGAGGCATTTGATGTTTTGGACGAACAAAGTGAAAAAGCAGCCTTTACCAGTCTCTTGAACGATATGAAATTGAAATTGAAATCCTATCCCACCACATTGGCCCAAGACGAAGACCAACTCAAACAAAACCCACCCGCTTTTACTCGTTTTATTTTATATGCTAAAATCTCTGAAAAGAAAATTTTGGAAAGAAATATCAAATATGTTGAATCGTTGATTGAAAAAGGTGTTTTGAATGCCAATTTACCAATTCCAGATTTTAGCCAACAATCCTCATCACACGGCCACAGTCACGGTGGCAACGATCACGGTCACAGTCACGGTGGCAATGATCATGGTCACAGTCATGGTGGCAACGATCACGGTCACAGTCATGGTGGTGGTGATCACGGTCACAGTCACAGTGGTCCAAGTCATGGTCACAGTCACGGTGGCAATCACGGTCACCAACACGGTGCAAATTGTAAACATTAAATAAAATATATAAAGTTTATTTTCTTCAACAGTTTCACCCACATACTTTTTTTCCATCTCCATCTAAAAATAATAAAAAGTCGAAATCCCGAAATAAAATTACTTAAACTCGCGAATCACATACACAACACTATTACTTTTGGAAAATGGTTTTTTTTCTAAATTTCAGATTTCGTTTCGAAAATGCATAAAAAACTGTTCATTTTGATTTCACCCCAAAAAATATCCTCCCTATTCATTTTTATCGATTTTTGTTTTTTTTTTGAAATTTTATTTTATTTTTATTTTTATTTTTTTTTTTTCTTAGGACAGAGGAACTGTTCACCATACTTATTCATTCAGGTCGTTATAACACAGACACACTACATATATTTATAAAGATGAGTTGTCCATTTGGTTATAGCTCATTAAATACACCTCAAACTGCCGAAGATGAAACTAAAACAATCGCAGAATCTATTGAAAAAGCTAGTTTGATTGAACCGTAAAGTATATCTAATCACCGAAATAATTTGATATGATAACGATCAATAATAAAAGTCTTTTATATTAATCATAATCATAATCAATAGATCATTGGAAGTAAACAATCAAAAAGGAGTTTATTATGGTAGTTATTTAAAGTTGGAGGAATTGTTAAGTATTCAAAACCCAGAATCAATCAAAACAGATAATCCAGCACATGAAGAGATGTTATTTATTATTGTTCATCAAACCTATGAACTTTGGTTCAAACAAATTATTCATGAGATTGACTCAATTCGTCAAATCATGTCTACACCACCCACACCAGAGAGATTGAACGGTGTTATTGTCAATCGTTTACGTAGAATTACAGAGATTCAAAAGTTATTGGTCGATCAAATTGGTATTCTCGAGACAATGACTGGATTAGATTTCCTCGAGTTTAGAAATCTACTCGTGCCAGCAAGTGGCTTTCAAAGTGTACAATTTAGATTAATCGAAAACAAATTGGGCATTCTTCCAAACACTCGTGTACAATATCAACAACATCACTATGCAAGCTTTTTCTCTGAAGCCGATAGAAAAAAGTTGGAGGCCTCTGAAAATGAAACCTCTCTTCTTCAACTCGTCATTCAATGGCTTGAACGTAATCCTTTTCTCTCTGATAGCAAAGACTATGATTTCTGGTCCTCTTATAAAAGTGCTGTAGACCAAATTCTCGAGAGAGATTTACAAAGAATCAAATCAAACTCTGATTTAACCGATGACATGAAAGATCAAAGCATTAAAGAAGTTGAAAAAAATATGGAATCCTTTAAAACTCTTTTCGATCAAAGTGCCTATGAAGCTAAATTCAAAAAAGGTGATGTTAGATTAACTTATAGGTATGTATATGTTATTAATAAATCTCTTGTCGAATTAATAATATCGATAAATACTTACTCCAATCAAAAAACTCTTTAGAGCATTACAATCAGCTTTATTAATTTCATTGTACAAAGATGAACCAATATTCCATACACCATATCTTATTTTAAATTTATTAACAGATATTGATGAACAATTAACATTGTGGCGTTTCAGACATACTATGATGGTTCAAAAGATTATTGGTGCTAAAATTGGTACCGGTGGTTCATCTGGTTATAATTATTTGAGAACTACTGTAGGTGATAGATACAAGATCTTCCTTGATTTATTTAATATCTCTAGTTATTTAATTCCTAGAAATACTTTACCTCAACTCCCAACTGCTCTTCAACAAAAGATGGGTTTTGTTTGGTCAAATGATTTAACAAAATAAAAGTATAATAACAAAGATAATAAATAAATATATTAATAGTATCAAATTTAAAACAATCCACAACATAGAGTTCATCTATCAATAAATTTAAATTAATAAAAAGAGAATAAAACTATTTAATTTATTCTATTTTTTAAAGTGTATGAGATTTGTATTGGTCGTAGTTGTTGTATTGTATAATATTTATAACATCATACTAATCGTTGTTGTTGCTTGTGTTGTATTATGTGATTGATTTAAATAAAAAAAAGTAAAAAAAAACCATAGTATATATAATATATTCGAAAACTATATACTAGACTATTATTATTATTATTGTTATTATTGTTATTAAACTATTTAATTGGTTGAGGTTGGTTGTTGTTGACCTGCGTGGTTATTGTTTAATTTGAAAACTGAATCTTTTGGAATAAAGAATGGTCCTCTCTTTGGTTTATTAGATCCTCTCTCTGTAAACTTTCTTTTAATAATACCTTGAGCAATTAATTCTCTAATACCTGCTCCTATAATATTATAATGATTGTTGATATTATGTTAGAAGAAAGTCTGATATAACTTTTAATATGGTAAATGTTGTTGTTGTTGTTGTTGTTTTTGTTTGCACATAAACACATAATAAAACATAGAGATGACATGTTGTTTGTCATTATGTGCACATCACAATAAAATATTTCACAATAAAATATTATGATGTTGCTCTTTAACCGAAATAAAACACATACTAGTTCTTGTATTTTTAATTTTTTCCATTTGGGTTGGGTCACACCATACTTTTCTCCAACCTACACCCATGAATCTCATAGCCAATTCTTTAGCATTGAATAACATCTTATAGTATATATATATTGATGATAGAGTCCCAAATACTGAAAAAATATGATCAAAATTTGAAAAAAAAAACGATGAAAAAAAACAAAAAAAAAATAAAAAAAAAATAAAAAAAAGATCAAAAACTTATTTGTTTGTCATATGAATTTTTTTTTATTTGTTAATCATATGAAATTCTGTAATAACTACGATTACAATATCACTCCTTTCAATTTAATAATATCCTAGGATCAATTCTATTCGAGTCATTTGAAAAGTAATCATCATTTTCATCGTTCCAATAGATAATGATACCCTTGTGATCGAGGAGACGAAGATTACTTTTTTCAACCACCCTTGTTCGAATATTACAGAGACGATCATTGGCGCCATTTTCTCCAGGTATCTCTTTAAAATAAAAGAATTGGGCAGAATCAAAGTCTGTAAAATCTATGATTCGTGAATCAAATTTCACACCTTCATGTAAGTCTGATCCCGTGTTTTTACCTGCTTTAATTTTAAATATCTTTCCCGTGTTTGATTGAATGTAAATCAATTTGTCAATGGGGGTGTTTTTTGGTGTGCATATTGCTATTTTGAACGAATTTGGGGGCAATGTTTCATCATCCAATTCAATTTTTATCAGTTCTGACTCTTCATCAAGTGATCCTTTAGTGAGTGTCAGTGTGTGTGTTTATAAACAACTTTCTTTTTTCTCTTTTCTCACTCACCTTGATTTTTTTTTTGCCACATAATTGAGCATATTAAAACTATAGGAGCTTTGTGCCATTTGTTTGTGATGAATAATATAGCAATATTATGTCATACTTTTATACTTTTCCATTTTGATTTTGTTTAGCAACACTGAAATTATTCAGTTTTTAAAAAGTGATGTGATAGGGTGTACACACATTTCTAACCACTACCACTATTACATATATATAATATATATAGTAGGTATTTCTATATATATTTAGTGTGTGTATTTTTTTATTTATTTGTATGTGTGTTTTTCTATATATATTTGTGTGTGTTGTGTTGGGTGTATATTCCAAAATATATACACACATACACAAAAGTAAAGGGATAATTTTAGTTTCTCATCACCCTCCTGAATTATTTATGTGATGGTTGAGTGAAAGAGGTACAAGATTTTTCAAAAAAAAAGCAATATCAGATTTGTGCAGATCTCATATCAAAAAAAATGTAATTAAAAAAAAACATTTGGTGATATTTTATCATACTTGAATGAAATGGGGGGTATTATTTCTACACGATAAATTTAATTTGTGGTAGTACCCCTTTTTTCCCTCCCAAACCTTTTTATTTTATTTTCAATACATTTTGACAACAACAACATAAACTATATATTGCAAAAGAATTCTTTTTTTTTTTTAGTTTGTAACATCTATGATGACCCAGAGAAAAAAGCTAAAGATAGAAACAGACTCACCTTTATTTTTTTTAGCAAATTTTATAGCTACTAAAGAAAATGATATTGAACAGCTACAGCTAGAGGAAGAGGATGGCGATGAAAATTATTATAGTAGTGATGATGACTATCGTGATGATGATTATAGTGATGATGATTATGATAAAGAAATAAAAAGAAACTTTAAGTTACATGACAGATCATTATCATTATCAACAAAAACAACTACAATAACAACAACTACAACTACTACTACAACTACAACATCAGCACCATTTACATTAACACCAATATCAATTAAATTACCAATAATCATTGTCAGAGAAATAATTGAAAAACTTTATTTCCATGATCCAAATGTAAAGAAATCAAAAGGCTATTTTTGGGGCAGAGATTATGCTTTGGTTTGTTGGAGTTGGTTCTATTATTGGAAGAATACCTTTCTTTCCAATGAGTTTATCTCTCTCAGTCTTGTAAGAGAACCTCATCAACTTGTGGATGCAAAAAATTATCATTTGGTTTCGGCCTTGTCATCTATTAAACATTTAACCATTCCATATCTACAATTATGTCCACACCTGATTGAAAAGATAAACAAAACCCTCGTTTCATTGGAAACAATCAAAGTAACAAACTATCAAGATTGGATTGGCACTCACTTGTGGATGCTCACTTATCTAAATGATTTAAAGCAATGTGATATAGTATTTGATTTCAAGGTAGATTCTTTTTTCCAAAACGATATTTTGATCAGAAAACCTCGCAATTTCAAAGAAGTATACACAAAGAAAATTGCAAAGTTGAATTTGACCTTTGACCATGAAAACATTGACGAGTACAAGTATACTTTTCTTAAAAAGCTTTTAAGAAATCATGAATTTAAAAGTATTGAAATTGATGCAGTCTCTTCCGTGCGTGAATATGCCAGTACCCATTTGTTTATCTACCATTCTTTCTCTAGATTTGATTTGACCAACTGTACAAGTTTAAAGATCAACACCGACTTTATTCCCCTTTTTGCTCTTTACAACTTTTTAAAATTACCAAATCTCTCAACTTTTCATTTCCACCTCCAATTCCACTTGCTCTACGAGTTGTATGGTTTAAATAGACAACCAAGCACTCTTATTCCAGACAAATGGGAGGAATTTAATTTCTTTGAAGAGAATATGCTAGAAAAAGAAAATGAACGTGTCTTTTGCCAACACAATTTACATGACATTGAAAATTTGGAAATCCCTGTGTATTCAAAAAGACTATTCTCGGCTTGCCTTAGACTTTTGATTGATAATAAAACCATAAATGATTTGGCCATCCTTCCAGTTCGTTGCCAATCTGCCAGACATGATACGCCTCTATATGAACATAAACAATTGCCATACAAAGAGCAGTGCCACAAAGACTTGATCTACTGTTTTTCAGAGAATTTGACCATTTTAAAATTGACATTCTCCAAACACTTTTTCAATGATCACCATATCAAACAACTTAGACAAAAAAGACCACGTATAATGATTCAAGAACACCTTTTCAAGAAAAATAATCTCATTATATCTAAACCCACTCATACTACAGTTCACAAAAAACATGGTGAAGAGGAAAGTGAAATTGTACCTCCAGATGAACATGATCTCTTAAAAATATATAGATTTGCCTCGATTTTATGTTATCATTTGGATATATCCAAACAATGTACAGAGTTGAAAGAAAATCAACAACCTTTTTTAAATGTTTTGGAAAAATATCTTTTGGAAAACAACCATACTCTCCCTCAAATCACTCCTCAAGAAGAACTGGAATTAAGTAATAATAATAATAATAACCCTCCGAATGAAATTCAAACTAATTTTAATGAATTTGGTTTTCTAAATGATCAAAATTTACTTCAGATTTTTAATCATAATAATAATATAAATATGAATATTAATAATATTATTTATAATAATCTTGTTAATCATAATAATAATATAAATAACAATAACAATAACAACAATCATCATAATATTTATATTTACGATAATGGTCAAGATGATGAAGAAGATGAGGAAGTTTAATGATAATCCAATATATTAAAATAAAAAAATTGTATATAGTCTTTAATAATAATATATTTTCGTACCAAAAATACAAAAGATGTATATCTACTCTTTTTTGTTTTTAAAATTTATTTATATTGTTGTTGAATTGGGTGCTGATGATTAAAAGAGTTTGGCATTAAAACCAAAAACTTGTTTCATTCTTTCGAGGATATTACGATGCCATCCTTCTTGAGTTTTTTCAAACTCTTCAATTGGAATTCCAGTTTGAGTGATATCGACTTTGGTACATGGTTTACCTTCGACAGAGAAATTTATGGTGACGGTTGATTCAACACCTTTTGGCCATGTATCTAATCTCCAAGTTTGAACAATCTTTGAACCTGGTGAAAGAGTTTTATTAACACCTGTAATACTACCACCATAAAAAGAGAATTTGCCACCTTCTTGGTTTTCAAAAATAACTTCACTTTGAGTGTATGCTCTGATTTTGTTTGGATTAACAAAAGCATCATATGCATCCATTGGTGAGGTTTGGAATTCTTCTTTAATATTTAGTGTTTTTGTATCTGTAGTTTTTGGTTTTGGTGTTGGTGTAGTAGTGGTAGCAGTGGTTGTAGAGGAAGGAGTAGTAGTAGCAGTGGTAGTGGCATTTGATTGAGTTGGTGGTGGTGTATCTGTTCTCTTTTGAGTAAATTCTATAATAAACTTGATATTAATATCAAAGATCTACCGAGGTATGTTATACATTGTTACAACTTACCATCTTTAAGATTTTTAACATATAATTGACATTGTTTTTGAATAATTGGTACACCTTTGGTTTTAATGATTGAATTGGCAGTTTCTATTTTCTTTTTGTTTTCATCGTTTGAAGCGGTAGAGGTAGAATATTTAACAGTTGGTGCTTCATCATTGTTTTCATCTGCAATATAAGGAATAAGAAATTCACCTGCAATCTTTAAACTCGTAGCATCCTCTTCTTTGGCTGTAAATGTTGCTTCCCAATTGACTTTTACCTTTAATTCATAGAGAAAGATTGATTTACCCTTTCTATTGTTAACTACACATTCACCTTCAACCGATGCTACATTTGTAGTCTTAATTGTGCATTGTTCATCTTGATAAATAAGATGGTTAGCCAATAAGGTGTTGAATGAGTTTTTAGACCATGGTAAACAGTCTTTTTCAGACCAATGCCAATTGTTTACATTGTGACCGTCTTGTCTATTTTCAACAATCCAACGGGGGTCTCCTTCTCCAACTTTTGCCATTTTTGTTTATAGTATAGGTATAGTATATAGTACTGTTATTTATTAAACACGCGTAGAGCAAAAATAAAAATAAATAAATTAGGAGTAAAGTAGAGAGTATTAATATTAACCCCACTGTAGTGTTTATTTATCAATATAAAAGAGAAAAGGGTAAATAGTTACCTTAGAACAAATGTGAATATGACAGTTGAAGTGTGAGTCGTTTTTATATTTTTTTTTTTTTTTTTTTTTTTTTTTTGTAAAATTTTCAAGTTTTCGCAAAATGTACAGTTTTTTTCTTATGAATTTTGATGAAATTTTCTTTTTTTTCCTATAGGGGAAAATGTGCTAGATTCACATATAAGTTTTTTAACTTTAGTCATTTAACAGTTTTTAAAACACAAGTAAAACACAAATGTAAAAGGAATCACATATATCATTAAAGTACATTAAAGCATGTAAATGATGCGAATATACTATTTACAATGCTTTTATTGAATTTGTTCGCACAACTCTCCTTCATTCATAGGAGAATCAAAAATTGATAATATATTTTTAAAAAAATTTATTTAAAAAAATATCTCGATTGAATGGGGGTTAAAAAAAACCCAGGTCTGGTTTTAAAATAAAGCTCTTCTATAAATATTAAGATGTTTTTGGTTTCAAAGCATTCAAATTAATCTTAATCAATCAATTATACACATTTATCTGTATTTTTAAATATTTTTATCACTTTTTTTTTTTCTTAACAAATGCTAAATATAACTCCTGATATTATCCCTGACTCACCTAAATCCTATAGGATTTTAAATGGTTTATCTCAAGAAGAACAATTAAAACTTGAGGAGTTCAGAAATGAACAAATCGCTAAAGGTAAAAAAAAACTTTTCATCAATAAGATTCCTATCTTGCTAATATTTATTATTTTAATATAGATATTGAACCACAATATTTAATGTTGTATCTTTTTGCCAAAAAGTTAATTGTTGCTGATGCTGCTAAATTATTAGAAAACAATTTAGTAAGTAAACACTTTTTTCCGATAAAAGCACACACTATTAGTATCATACTCTAACTTTTCTCCAACTAAAAAATAGAATCTAAGAAAAAAATTAGATATTCCTTTCCCTGTCTTGAAAAAGGATGTAAATTCAGAAATTGCACTCAAGGCCTCGAGTTTTAGTATTATTGGAAAAAGAGATAAATTAAATAGATCAATTTCCTATTTAATTCCTCACAATTTGGTCCCCAAAGATCATGATTTTAAAGAATATTTAACCTCTATATTATGGAATATTGATCAATCTGTTAATGATGAGTAAATATATACATATATATTATATGTTTCATATGTATTGTAAAATACTAACAATAGCATCTATAATAGTTCAAGCTCTCATAGATTGGGTATGGTCATTGTTGAAGATTTAAAAAACTTTTCATTATTTAAACATTTTGATAAAAGATTGAGTCAACATGTTGAGGGTAAAATGGAGAATGTGTTTCCTGGTCGTATACAAAAGATCTATATCCTAAATCCCCCATTCTATGTCAAACCAATGCTCTCGTTTGCAAAAACCTTTGTTAAGAACAAGATTGTAAAAAGGGTAGAAATAGTTAAACAAGAGCGATTATTACAAGATATTGACAGTGACCAACTTTTGCCTCATTTTGGTGGTAGTTATGGAACATCTTATAGTCAGTATTTTGATAGCTTACCCCATGACTTTTAAATATTTCTATATATTCTTTCTTTCTCTCTTTGTACCCATTTCCCCAAAAAGGGATTTGATATTAAACTGTATATTACAATTTAATTTATAATCCTTTATTATAATAAACAAATTAATTTAACCTCTACCTATATTAATCTATTGATCATAGTTTATTGAAATATTTATCTTAAATAAAACACTCTAGCGTTTTGTTAGTTTTCTGAGTTTGAGAATAGTTGGATTATAGGTTTTCTTGCTAAGAACATAAATAGTAACGGCGGCTATAATGAATAGAAATACAACACCACCAACAACTATACCTGCAATTTGTGCAGAAGTGAGTTTTGATGAAGATGGTTCAGATGTACATATGGAATTCTCTTGATCACTTGCTGATTTTGTATCGATTAAAACAGAGAAATCAGGATCAAGTAGTGCATATTGTTTAAAATATCTAACATTTAATCCAATAAATGTTTGTTGTGATTTACTTGTTTGTTTTGTACCAGTTTCATCTACAGCACTATTTGTAATAGTATCCTCTCTACCATCAATGATACCAAATCCAATAAATCTACCAAACAATGCCACTTGATCAATTTGTATCTTTAGGTATTGTGAGTCTGTTTCATCTTGAATAAACTCTTGATAAGAACAACCAACCTCTTGATCTGACAAGAGAGATGCACTCATTATGAGTTGAAGAGTATTGGTTGACTTGGCAAATGGATAGGCTGTGATGTTGAATGTGAATTTGACAGTGGATGGATTCATTTCCAGTTTTTGTTTACCAAATGTAATTGTTTTGGCTTGTGAAAATACTTGAACTGTCGAGAGGATTGTTGTATTCAATGAATTATCGATAATATATTTGAAATGAGTGGTTTTAACATTGGGATCATCATCAGAGTTTGATTCAATACTGATCCATTTATCATTATTAAACACATGCTTACTAACTATAGTATCTCCACCATTCTCCAACTCATTTATAGAGGTTAATGCAATAAATGATGAGAATTGGGTGCTTTTGGTGTTTGTTGGATTACCACCGCTACTGCTAGTTCTAGTATCAAAAGTTACATTCACAGAAGGCTTATGAGTATTTGGCTCAATAGAGGACTTGGCAATAGTAGACAAACAATCTAAGCCACTATGAGGAGAGTTACAAACACATGCTGTGTTTTTACATACACCATAACCAAGTGATGCACCACAATCTGATTTACATGTAGGTGGTGTAGGTGTTTGTGTTACTATTGGAGTTGGGGTTACTGGAGTATTTGTTGGATTAGAACTTGATGATTGTGATGATTGTGATTCCGAAGATGCTGAAGAAGATAGAGAAGTACTACTAGATGAATCTGTAGGTAAGGGACCTTTTAATATCAAAACTAAAGATGATTTTTGACTAATAGTTTCAGTAACCTTGACTCTATATTCAAGTGATTGTGGAATATTGTATAAAACCAAAACACTACCAGTTGTTATATTTGGTGTTAAATCAATGGAGCTACTACCAAGGGATGTATCCATTTGTAATTGCACAACAGTTGATCCTTGTTTAAATCCTCTACCATAAATATAAAATACGTCCAATGCTTCTTCCAATGATGATGTTGATTCAATAACAACCTCTGAGATTGTGCTAGCGACTGTATATACTGGATTAAAAGATGGACTAATAGCTTTTAAGTCCAAAGTAGAGAAACCAATATAGTTGAAATAAATATCAGATAAACCATAGATTGATAAAAGTGCTTTGGGTCCAAAGGCAAATGGGAATATAAAGTCACACTTGTAATTGACAACACCAGCAACATTATTTACAATGGCTGCCACTGCAGATAATACTTGATTATCTATATCGGTAAAATAACAAACTGGTAAATGGTCCTCGGAAACCATGGTACCATCAGTAACTTGGAAATTTACTTGAGCTTGTACGTTTTGAATACTTGCATTGGTAGTGGTGGCAATAGTTAGAGCTAAAAGCTGTGGAGGATCACTTTCCAAAATATTGACGGTACAATAAGCTGAAGTTAATGAGATAACATCGGCATTTGAATAATCAAATTTAAAGAATGGATGAAAGTTAGTGTTGCTATATCTAACACTTTCACCTATGTTACCCAATACATCTTCAGTATAAATATAAGATATCCAGTACTTCATTGGTCGACATTTTGCAGGATCTATTTCATAGGTGAGTGTGGCTTGAAAACTATTTTGATTTTGGGGATCCAGAGTAAAGTTTTTACCCTGCATATCATATTCACTGCTAATACCAACGATAACCTTTTTAATGGGACTGATATCTTCAAAGAGCAAATGCCAGGTCAGAGGGCTTTCTAAAGTCGATGCTTGAGTTACTTGAGCTACTATTGGGGGGCTTACATCAATAATACCAGTGTTGACGATATTTAGATTGGCCTTGTTGCCAAACTTGGATATTAAAACAGAGCTTTCAATTCCGTATTGATTATTAATAACGAGGCCATATCTAAAATTACCAGGGGTCGTGGAGACAGGTAGCGTGAATGGGAATTGATAGAGCCCAGCAGTTTGATTATATGTACCAAATACATTGAAAATATTATTTAATGAAAGGATCAGCATAAGAGACACCGATGTATACTCTTCTCTTTGGAGTTGAGTTTGTGATATGTTGCAATAAAAAACAACATCGACTGCGTTGGATGTAACGTCTGGATTATTGGGAGTAAAATATAATTCTGTCACATCAGAGAGTTGGTAGCTACTTGATTGAGTCAAGTCAATACCAAATCTAAAATTGAGAGTTACATCATCGTACTGGGTGGATGTGGCGGCATAGTCATAGATGGCAACTGTTGTTGTAAAAGACTTTTTAAAGGGAACAATCGATTCATATACACCACTCAATTTAGTGCCTGAAACAAGATGATTCTTTGTCAATTCACCTGTGTGTCTCTTGGTCAAGTCTTGACTTATTATATCCACAGTAATCAAAAAGACACCAGACACATCGTCAGAAGCACCAATCCTTAGAACAGAGTGAGTCTCATTCAACAAAATAAGATCTAAAGAGTCAAGGGTAGGTGGTACCTGGTCATTTGTGGTGCTAGTAACAATAAAAGTTGTACCATATACATCAGGGACGCCAACACTACAGCTAACAACTGACAAGGATGTATCATATATCTTTGGGAATCTATAATGTCTTTTATAACCATCATAAGATGTAAGACCAAATGGATAAGAGGTATAGTATGGAGGTGAGTCTGAAAATTGGGGAGGAATTGAGAATCTAGAGTTGGTTTCAAACTCTATATTCAAGAAATTTTCTTGAGGGTCAATGGTTGATGAAAGAATTAAATTTGATGTAGGTCCTATATCAATTGTTTTGAGAACAGATGTTGTTGTACCATCTGGATTAATTAATTTAGGTATAGTTGATGCTGCTCTAACAAAAAACGTCAAGTCACGCACTGAGCTGCCAAATAAAGGTTCAAGGAATAGATTAAGAGGTGGGAATTGGCCAGCGGTAGATAAAGTGGTTTTAAAATAATAACCCCAAAGTTGAGGTATCTTAAACTCAGTAAAACCATTATCAAATGATACAGTTGCTTGTGCTAGTAATAGTATTATTAATATTAAAAGTTTAAAGAAAATAATAATAATAATAAATACACATACCAGTATCTAATGAGTTTCTAATTGTAATTGAAGAGGAAGCAGGATTCTCTATCACTACATTACCAGAATCCAAGTTTTTGAAATCATCTATATAATTAATAGTGAATGCCAATGTATGAACATCAATATATTGAAATACACATTGGTAATCTGTTGATTGACATAAGAAGTCATAGTATAAAGGTCTAGTCAATGTAGAGGCTATATTAAAAGTGCCTGAAAAATAATTTGATTGATAAAATTGAGCATTTAAATTAGGAACCAAATCTTTTAATACCAATAAATTTGCAATTGTTGGCATAGCTGAGTAAATAAGATTATTAGTATTAATATTAAAAGTAATAATATCAACCAACATACCTTCACATGTATAGCTAAATGGAGTACCATCTGGATTAACAAGAGAGCTTTGATAAGTCAATACATCTGATGTTTTGGTAACACCAAACTGAATATTTGTGTAGGGAACAACATTTGAATCAAATTGAAATGATCCTCTGATACCATAATGAGTATTATTGAAATACACCTCATGGGCCAAGCATGACAAACCTGGAATGGTTACAGAACATTGCGTTAAAATACCAGCACCATTCAATTCTAAAGGACCTTTGATGAAAAAATCAAACAAACATTTATTCGAAGAGTCTGCATATTGTTCTACACCCTTGAGAATAGAGTTTGTGGGAATAACTACTGATTGAGCATCAACTACCCTACCACCATTAAATAATAGTACAAGTGATAAAAAAATGTATAATACAAATACTCTAAGTGTATCCATTCTTGTCACCATTGATTTATGAGATATGGACGTTAAAGTAATTTTTTTTGATTTCTTTCATTTTTTTTTTTCGAAGATATTTTGGGAATAAAAAGTGATTCGAACACAAATCGGTGTGAAAAAAAAACCTTGGTTCAATGAAAAAAGTGCTACTGACAAGTAAGGCCTTGTGTTTATGTTGATATAAAACAGACACAATTTGTTGGTGAGATTATGTGTTGATATTACAAAATGCATATGGTGTTGTTGAGTTTTAAATACTAATGAGTTGTTGTCACATACATGGCGATTTGATTCCATTTACAATTTATTTATTCATCAATATCAAATGAGAGCATGCTACTACCACCTGTTTGTTTTTTCTTGGCACTATTACTCTTTTCTATTGACTTCGGTGACTTTGAATTTGTTTTCTTTATTGATTTAATAGTGTCGTTTAGTGAATCTTTTGAATTTTTAGCGGCATTTGGTTGTTTTGTAATTGATAGAGATGATGGTTTTTGAAATACAATCTTTCTCTCTCTCCCCTCTAATCGTGCTTTCTCTTCTTCTATAGCATCTTGTCTCAGTATTTCTTGTTTTTGTTCTTGTAACTGCTTTTCTTTTTCCTCTTGTTCGAGCTTTTCTTTTTCTTGTCCAACGGATTCTAATTGTTGTTCCTCTTTTAGCGCTCTTTCAATTGCTTCTTTTTCTAATTGATCTTGAGTTATTTCATCATTGTCTTCTTGATTCATATAATCTTTAAACTTTTCATTTATATCTACTTCTGTTGTCTTTTTTAGATTTTGCAAGAATTTAGGAACTACTTTTGTAAATTGCAATGTTCCTCCTCCGAACGATTTATCTTTTTTACTCATTATTATGTCTATATCTATATTTATATCTTGATTTGATGAGAAATTTACAAATATGTCTAAACTTTTTTTTTTTTTTTTTTCAACACACGAATTGCAAATCGATTAAATTTAATGAATTAATTTATTTGGCATCATACCAAGTTTTTGCATATCTACAATCGACAATTAAATCAATTAATAAAGGAGTGGTGAGAGGATTACTCATCAATTTGACTACCAATTCTCTTGCTTCATCGGCATTTTCTTCGGGTCCTTCAAGAATGAGTTCATCGTGAATTTGCATAATCATTTTGAAACCCAATTCTTTGAGTCTTGTGTTTTCTTCAATGATCAACATTGCCTTCATCACAATGTCTGCGGCACCACCTTGAAGTGGGGTATTGATGGATGCTCTTTCTGCGTGATTCTTCATGCCTTTGGCATTGTTGTCAATGTCTGGTAGATGTCTGTAACGACCCATCAATGTTCGAGTCCATTTGTGACGATGAGCTGTTTCTATGGTTCTTCTTTGCCAAACCAATACCTCGGGACGGTCCTCATACCATCTATTTAGAGTCTCTTGAGCCTCTTTGAGTGTTACACCCCAATCTTGGGAAAGACCATGAGGAGTTTTACCATAGGCAATAGAGAAATTGAGAGTTTTGGCTTTTCTTCTTTCACTTGCATAGGTGTTTTTGAGGAGAGGCTTGGGTGGCTCGCCATCTCCATCCCATTCCAAGAGGACTTCGCCTTTATCGATGGCCTCTTTGACGTGTGGATACATGCCCATAGCGGTACGTGAATGGAAATCACCACCGACATGGAATGCATTGATCATACTCTTGCAGTTGGTAATGTGGGCCAATAGTCTAAGTTCCAGCTGACCATAATCGGCTACGATTAATGTGTTTCCTGGCTCACAAGTAAATGCGGCTCTAATTTTATATCTATCCTTTTCGAGGGCTGGTTGATTTTGAAGATTGGGTCGACGGGAGGAAAGACGTCCAGTTTCAGTGTTTAAATTGACACTGGTGTGAAGACGGGAATTCGAGTCGGCCAGTTTTTGTAGTGGAAGAATAAATGAATTGATCAGCGTACCAATACTGCCGATTTCGAGCAAAGAGTTGATTGCCAAACATGCTTCTCTGCCCTCACTTTCACCACGCTCTTTGTCTTCAGGATACTTGTCTACAAAAAATTTAAATGCGCTGCCATACTTGCCTGCCTCTGGATTTGATCCGGCCAATTCACGAAGTGATTGCGAGTCTACGGAAGGCCAGCCCGATGCAGTAACAGTTTTGGACTCTAATCCAATGCCATGGAGGAAAAACTTCATTTTCTTTTTAGCCTTTGTTTTGCCTGGCTCAATGACGTTCAATACATTGTCGCACTCAAAGTCTTTTTCTCTTGGGAGTGCCTCTTTGGTTTTTTTATTTACAACGGGCGCAAAGAGGAGTTGTTGGATTTGTGCATCACTGTCGCTGTTCATATACTCTGCGCCCGGCGAATGCTTTTTGGCCCACTCATAGAATCGCTTTCTATTTTCTTCAATGTCGTTTTGAGCCTTTTCTTCAAGAGTCTTGAGATAGGGTATGTCAATCTTCATTCCTCTCTTTTCCATCTCTGTGAGAAGGTGGCCAAAGGGTCTCCACATGAGATAATAGAAATCCCACATATTTGTGCCAGGTGTCCATTCCATGTCCAACAACTTTAAATGCAAATTCTCTCGGAGTTTCCAAGTCAACTCTGCATCGAGTGAACTATATTCTATCCAGGGTTGAATAAACTTTTTGTCTCTTTGAATAAATTCCAGTGGAGGCACAACAATAGCCTTGCCCTCCTCGCCGTCTCTTTTAATCTTTTTACTGCCAAACAAATCTTTGATTGTGATTTTTGGGTTCTCCAACAACTCTTTACTCAATGCCTCTAAACTATAGCCACTACCATTGGTGGTTCTGGAGGCATCCCATAGTCTTGCCATGTGGATGGTATCTCCACCAAAACCAACGACATTGATATCATGATTATTGAGTATATGTCGATCAAATCCATAATTGTGCCAGACCTTGAGTATTTGTTCATCTTCAAAATATGGTCTAAACACTTCTAATATCTCCTTTCCTTGGATATCATCCATGACATCAACCCAAATTCTAGGACCATTGCCAAAGTCAATATCTGGACCACAATAAATACTAAAACAAATCACTTTTCCATGACCAATAGGCGATTCTTTTTTAAGATCCAAATCAACGACTTCAGTATCACAGGCATGAAATACATTTTTCAGTGACAACAATTTCTCGACCACTCTTTTAGCTTGCTCGACATTTCTAACCATTGTAACATTTTTAGGCTTTAATTGATCAATCTCTTCATTACTAATTGGATCTAAAATGATATTTTCATCCATATAATTAAATTCAACTTTACTATATTCTCTTGATGGTGTTGCTGATTCATCAGCATTATTATTGTTATTATTATTATTATTATTATTTATACTGCTCTCTTCCTCTTTTTCAAATTTCAACTTCAAGTTGTGTAAATTATTCAAAATTGATTTAAATTCAAATTTCTCCAAAAACTTTACAAACTACAGTATTTGGATAAAGAGAATATTAGTAAACAATAAAGAATCATGATAATAAATCTAAAATATTACATTTGCTCTATTGATTGGATTAAAAAAAGAATTTTCAATGGAAACTGGTAAAACAACATTCTCATTCAACTTTGCCAATTGATAATTCATTTTCAATTGATCTTTGTATTCTTCAATCAATTTGGCATGTTTTAAAACTTGAATTTGATCAACATTCTCTAATATATTATTTAAATGTCCCAAAGATTTAACGATATCTGTTGCTGCCTTTTTGCCAATACTTGGTATACCTGGGACTAATGATATGGTTGGGGTTATTAAATTAATAAACACGAATTGATGATATTGGGAATAATAAACGACACTTACTATTGTCAACTTTATCACCCAATAGACTTTGATAGGTTACAAATAAACTTGAGGGAAAACCATATTTATAAATGACATCTTGTTCATTATACATTTCAGTATTTCTTACACTATATATATTTACATTTGGTCTCACCAATTGAAAGAGGTCCTTGTCCTCTGACACAATGGTTACTTTGAGTCCCTTTTCAACAGATTGTTTGGCATAGGATGCGAGCAAATCGTCACATTCGTATCCATCCAATTGCACAAAAGGTATGCCAAGTGCTTGAGTAACTTGAGGTAACAATGGTATTTGTTTAACAAGTTCTGGTGGTGGTGCGGGTCTGTTTCCTTTGTATTGTGGATAGATCTCTCGTCTAAAGTTACCTTTTCCTCCAAAGACATCAAAACAAACAACCAAATAATCTGGTTTCAGTTCCTTGATGACCTTGATCAATGATTGTGTAAATGCATAGACACCATTAACATCAGTCCCCATTGTTTTGGTCGTTGTTGCATATCCTTTATAAAACATCAATGTTCCATCAATCAATACTATACTATCTCCTTTTTTAACTACATGATCAATATTGTTGTTACTATTACTATTATTTATTAAATTTTCAATTGGAATCAGTGTTTCTTTTGCTATGGTTGTAGTAGTAGTTGTAGTTGTAACTGTTTCCTTTGTTATTGAATCAAGAGATGCAGTAGTTTTGTTTATATTTAAATCTACTTTTTCTTTCTTTACTTTTCTCTTTTCTGTAATTTTTAATTTAGGTGGACTAGTTGTTGTTGTTGTTGTTGTTGTTGTTGTTGATGGTGTTGGTATATTTACATTTATATGAGGATGTTGATAAAAATTGTCATGATGATGGTGATGAATACTTGGATGGGATGGATGATTCAAAACTATATTATTTTGTAATCTACTTAGTGAAGTATCTAAAATTGGTTGAGCGGCAGTTGCTGCACCATCAATCACACCACCTCCAAGATCATTGTGAATATTTAATTTAGTTTTTTGGATTTTGGTAGACTTTAAATAAACCTTTTTATTGTTTGGTAATAAGATAAATGGATCTTTAGATTTAATCTTTATTTTAACTCTACTTTTAGTTGGTGTTGGTGTTGTTGTATTATTACTGGTACTATCTACACTATCATTTCCATCAACATTATCATTGTTATTATTTGAAATTGTTAAATAACTGTATCGTTGTTGCTGTTGTTGCTGATGATGATGTATACTATTAATAGTGCCTCCAACAACAATACTATTGTGTGTGATTAACTGTTTACCAAGTCCTATTAATCTATGACTCGTTGAAACATATATCATTCTCTCATATATCTATCTATCTAATATATATATCTAAAAAACTAAATTGTTTTGCGGGGACTAACCACTCATTGTGATAAAACGAGAGAACTTCGTTTTTTTGGCGAAAAAAAATCATAAAAATTTGAATTTTTTTTTTTCTAAAAAATATGATCAATTTTCGATTACGAGGCATCATATTTGTCTGTCATTTAAACAACACGATATTTATATTTATACAACAACATGTCCACCAATACAACTAAATTCATTAGTGCTCTCTTTAGCAATGTTGCTAAAAAGAAATTAAAGGGTGATAACTTTTTAGATCTTTGCTTTTCTTTACCAAACAGAGGTGTCGGTCATAAAATCACTAAAAAGGGTTGGCCTGAAAAAGAGTCCTATTGGACTGTAACCAAAGTCTCTTTTGGTAAAACTGTATGTTTTATTGGTGCTTGAATAATGATATTGATAACCTTGATCATTATCACCACCAACTATTTCAACACATCAACAACAACAACACTTATTAATATGAAATATCAATAATAATGCAGGGTACAGATTTCGGTTTACGTGGTAAAGTACACGGTGTTTTAACTTGGGGAGGTAAAACAGATAACAGAATTAGACAAATCCCAAATAAATTTGAAAAGAACTGGACACCATACCCATATATTAAGGCAGTTGAATCTCAAGAATCTAAAGTAGAACAAACTCAAGAAGAACAACAATAACTCTTTAATACTTTTTAGATTTTTTTATAGATAGACCAATAACAAAAGGACAATTCAATTCAATTCAATTCAATTATTATTAATTTAATTATTATTATTATTATTACACATACTCAACTTCAACAACAACCAACCAAAACAAATTATATATACACCACACAATACGAGAAGAGGAGAATATCTAAAGTGAACTAATAGCCGATTATTATTTCCATCACCTGATTTTTTATAAAACACATCCCAACCCAACACCACACGCACATTTAATATATATCTCAATTTTTAGATATATAACAAAATAAAATAAAAAACAGTAAACCAACACTACTGTAGATTGTATAAACAAATCAAGTGATAATTATTTATGAATGAATAAATACGAAATACCTTGTTTATTATTATCTCGTGTGTCGTGTGTGCAAACATAGTGAGAAATTTGACTCGAATTTCAATTGAGACCCATTTTTGACCAAAATAAAAAGATCCTTTTGTTAAGAACAAAAAAAAAAAAAAAAAAAAAAAAAGGTAAAAAAAACATTGTCTCCCAACAAAATTGTTCAATCTAAACTAAAAGCGCGCACACCAAATCAAATCAAAAACACACTCACCTCTCACATACACACATACCTACACACTGTGAATACGCATAACAGCTATTTATATACATATTATTTATTTTTAAGGAAAGAAATTGTTGGTGGTGTCTAACCTAACATCATAGCCATTCTTCTTTTTTGTAACACTATCATACCACTTACCCCCAACACTTGCCTATTATATTCCCTTTGTATTTTATTTTAATTTCTACATCTCTCTCTCTTTTTTTCATCACACCTTCACCCACCTCTTCACAAATCCAAATTCACCCCACACTCACACTCACATCCTTTTTTATTATCTTAATCAAATTGATCAATAACACAACACAAACAGTAAACATAACCGAATCTAGAATCTAAATCAAACAACAAACATCTTGGATGGATAAAATTGTGTGAGAGAAAAGTAATTGTTGTTGTTGCTGCTGTATTTTATTGTTAACATATATATTAATACCTACTCCCTCTTCCATTTTATTTTACTCAATAACCAAATACGATCACTCTTACACGCACTTTATCATATTTATTTTTTTTTTTTTAATATTTATAAATCTTGGTTTCTTACTTTTGAATATTATTTATTTATCAAAATCACCATTCATTAAACAAGCACAGAGCTATTGTCATCGTCATTATACTATAGTAGAACCAAAACACAATGGAACACAGACCAATACTCAGAGGAACCAAATCCAATTTTTCACTTGCATACAATATCAAAAATATCACAGACGAGCGGGTTAAACAATACCTTAGAACAGAAATTGTTGTCAAAGAATGGATTGAAAAAGTACTCCAAATTAAACTCAAAGATAATTTACATGAATCACTTCAAAATGGTATTGTGCTTTGCTATTTAGCAAATGCAATCGAAGATAATATTGTGCCAACAATTCGTGAAAACACTACAGTTGTAAGTATATCTGTCTATATTTATTTTGTACAGGATCTAGTTATTAATAGCGTGTGTGTATCAATAGGGATTTAAACTAAAAGAAAATATTGAATTCTTTTTAATGGCAATTGAGGAAATTGGTTTATCAAAGAACTCTAGATTCCAAACCAATGATCTTTTTGAAGCTGAAAATTTAGTAAGAGTAGTTGAATCACTTGCAGCATTGGCTCGTTTTGTCGTGGCAGAAAAAGGATTTCATATTCCATTGAGGCCAATAACAAATACTATCAATGTTGAAATGCCAAAAGGTGAAGGATTGAAAGTATTAAAGATTTTATTATCACAAATCAAAGAAATTCCAGATAAATCAACGTCTGGATATAAACCAAAAGGTGCCGCTATTCTTAAGGCTCAAATGGCATTAGCTGCTGGCAAATCAATCGATTGTAATGTATATTATATTATTGTGGTTTATTCATAGAAGGAATACTAATTTCAAATATTTACCTAGTTGGAAAATGTGAAAAAGGATTTGTTGCATTTCAATCTCTTTGGCGAGGTTTTAAAGTGAGACAAATGGTAAAAAAGATTCGACGTGATATTGCATATAGAGAAAAAGTTGCTCAAGAAATTTATAAAACTGAAGATGATTATGTTAAAAGTTTATCAATTTGTATATCTGTATGTATCGTAGAATATTATAAATTAACTTTTATAATAATAATAAACATTATTATTTATTAACTTGCTCAATATAATATAATATAGGGATATTTAGAACCACTTATTAAATCAAATTTAATTACAAAAGATCAACAAAAATTAATATTTTCAGATATACAAATTATTTATGCATTTGGAAAGAGACTATTGGATCTATTGAAACCTAGAACAGAGAAATGGTTTATCTATCAAAAGTTGGGAGATATATTTCTTATCATTGCAGATTTTCTCAAAGTTTATACAAGTTATGTTCAAAACTATAATTCCTCTTTAGAGACACTGGAAGAGTTGAAAAAGAAAGAGAAGTTTTTAAATTTGCTAAACGAATGTAGAGAAGCACCAGCTGTAAAAAACTTTGACATCACTGCATTCTTGATTATGCCTGTTCAGCGTGTACCCAGATATTATTTGTTACTTCAAGATCTGGTCAAACACACATGGATTGATCATCCAGACTATGAACCACTCAAAAAAGCCGCCGACAAGATGAAAGATATTGCCGCCTATTTGAACGAAAAGAAAAGAGAGGGTGAGAATTTTATCAAATTCACCGAGATTCAATCTACCCTCGTTGGCAAAGTACCTCAACTCTTTACTCCCAGTCGTCGATACATTAGACAAGCTCACTTTATCAACGTTCAAAAGAAAACAGAGATTGTCATCTACTTGTTTAACGATTGTATCATTTATGGTAAACCAGCCAAGGGCGGTATCATTGGTGGAAATCAGAAAAAGGTAAAGTATCTTGGTATCGTAGATTTACCAAATACAACCGTTCATGAAGATCCTCTCCCAAATGTTGCATTCCATATTAGATCAACTACAAATGCTCTACTATTCACTGCATATCCAAAGAATGAAGATGAACGTGTTGAATGGGTAGCTGAAATTAGAAAGCAAATTCATGCAATTGCTGAAAGTCAAAAGATCAAAGAAACTAAACTAAACGAGCAACAAGCCCAACTAAATAATCCCACTGTAAAACCTGATCCAAATCAAACCGTTGAGCAACAATTACAAGAAAGAAAGAAAACTAGAAAGTTTAATTTAGATGATAGTTTATCGTCTTCACAATCAAATAGTTTAAATAGTTCTGGTACAAATCACTCAACTACTACCACTACCACTACAACTACAACTACAGCCACTGCAAATAGTGAACCTCAACAACCACAACAAAATAATACATTATCCTCATCACCATCAACAGCTACAACTTCTCCAACTTCTCCAAATCCAAAAGAACATGGTGGATTTATTAGCTCATTGTTTGGTAATAGTAAAAGTAGAAAATCAACTGGTGGTTCAATCACTCCAGTATCATCAACTCCCACCAAAGATAAAGATGGAGCTATTCATCAAGAACAGGTGCCAGATTCATCTCAACCATTGTCTGCACCTAATTCACCAACTAGAGTAGACTCGGACTCTGTTTTATCGCCCCCCTCTAGCGCAGAAAAAGGACATAGACCTAAAAAGAATAAAAAACATGGTATATCAACAACAGCAGTATCAAAAGATGATAGCGAAATTGGTATTAAAAAGAATGCTGATGGAACTAGAGCGAGATCACAATCTAGATTATCAAGATTAACAGGTACACTCACATTTAGAAGAAAGAAAGATAAATCGTTGGACCTCAGTGGAGATGGTGACAGTGGATCCAATAATAACTCAAATGACGAAAGAGATGATCATCAAAATATTAATAGCAACACTGCCACAACCGCAGATGAATCACAATCTAAAGATAGCCTTCACACATCAGATTCTGTCTCTACCGATCTCAGTGTATCTGCCAACAATCAAGAAAACACCGGAGGAACATCGCCCTATTTACAATCAAGTAGTCCAACTCATAGCAACCGATACTCCTCAAGTAGTTTTAACAGTGACGTAGACTCAAACAAAGGTCCTCTTACATTTGAGGAAATTCAACAACAAAAAGGTGACCTTGATATCCTTCAATTGGAAACTTATCTTGCCGAGGATGAATTTAAAAAATTATTCAACATGGAGAGATTTGAATTCAACAAATTGCCAAAATGGAAAAAAGATCAAAAAAAGAGAGACTTGAAGCTATTGTAATTTTAATAATTTATTAAATAAAGTATTTATATTATTTATATAACTCATTAATCTTGGAATATGTTTTTTATTCGATGTAGAAATGGCACCCTCTTTCCCACCTCACAACTTGATCAAGAATTACGTTTGTAATAATTAAAGTGTGTGTTGGTGTGTTTGCCTCATCATCTCATCACACACTCATCACTCACACATATCACATTATTCAAATTCACTATATTTACAAACACTTTGAGTGTGTTGAATATATTGACCAATCACAGGCTTTGAGGTTTGGGGAACAAAAAAAAAAAAAAAACTAAAATTTATTTTTTCAAATAACCAATTTGTGTGTCCAGATATTTTTGATCACGATTTATTTTGGGGCTATTTTCAATAATTATACTAGTATGTGGTCGAAAACACCACCCCAGCTCCGCATTCATACCCTTCTTGTGAACACATTTTAAACAACATTGAGCATGTGTGATAAGGTTACTTTTCCGCCCCCCCCTTTTTCTGAA
Source organism: Polysphondylium violaceum (assembly GCA_000277445.1). Taxonomy (NCBI): domain Eukaryota; phylum Evosea; class Eumycetozoa; order Dictyosteliales; family Dictyosteliaceae; genus Polysphondylium; species Polysphondylium violaceum. Next base: position 8,580 of record AJWJ01000001.1, on the reverse strand, counting down.
CTTTTTACCTCACTAGAAAATTCAAAAAAATAGTGTGCAAAAAAAAAACAATTAGCAAAGAAGCTCTTTTTAGTTTTTTTTTTTTTTTTTTAGAAAAAACTATACATATCTAATCAATCCACATATAATATACAAAGACAACAAACAACATAAAAAAACAACCTTTGGAGAGTGTTTTGTTTAACACCTCTTCTATAGCGCCTATACTCGTGGCTTGCCACTTTTAGTTTTTTTTTTGTTTTTTTGTATCACTACCATTGTATTATTACACCCCTTATTCGTTGTTGGTCACACAATAAGTTTTTTAAATTCCTTTTATCGTATTAATCATTAGTTTTATTTGTATTATTCCCGAGTTATATCATTTATTACATATAATTCCTATAACCATATAAAATTACCTATTACCACTACTTTTTGTATTATTACGATTACATTTTATTTTATATATCTCACTATTTTGTTTTTACAGTACTTTTATTTTTATTAGATGGTACTTTAATCAATCAATTATATAACTACTACTACTACTATTGTGTAACATTACTTTAATTAATTAGTTATTAATTATTTATCACCATCTTCAGACCACACCACCGTATAATTCATATTCATTTTTGTAATATTGTATAAATTGACAACGATCATCACCTCGATAACATACTTTTTATCCAAATATTTACATTTAAAGATCTTGTGTACAAATATAGTCAATAGCAACACAACAACAACAACAAATTTGACATCAACACAATCATCAAAAATTTACTTATTTAGATCTATAAGATATTAATCATTTTGATTGGATTAAATAATATTTTTTTTGGTAAAAAAAAAAAAAATCCCAGCCGAGCGTTTCACGAGAAATTTTTTTTTTTAGTTCATTTTCCCTCCTCCACCCTCCCTCCTCATCACACTCTGCTCACTCTCACCACTTTGAGTGATCAATCAACACAAAGAGAATAGTTTGTTGTCTAAAGTGAATGTGTTTATGTGTGAGATCAAATACAACAACAATTACCAAGTATCATTACTAAAACTCATCACCACTCCACCACACATTTAAAATCACTTGTAATATAAAAGAAGTTTAACTGTTGCAGCAGCATATCATCAAGTAGCAGCAGCAACATCATCAACCATCATCACCAACACAGCAACTCTTATCACTACTATTTTTTCCCTATAAATATTGTCACAATAGGCTTTTACTTTATTTAGAAATAGTAAAACTTTCACTGAACATTGCCTTATTTATACAATAACCATTCCTTCAACAATCAACAACACATAATATTGACAATACACCTACACAATAATCTATTAAATCTTAATATTATCTCTCAACCACCGCCGACCACTCATTACCATCAGTCAATCATACATACATTATATAATACATACATTGTATATATTATTCAAAAAACAAAAATAATATTCACAAATATTATTGGAATTTGTAACATTACTACTATACAATACATATCTCACTTTAATCTCGTTTAAAGAAAAGCCAGAGTTATCCAACAACAGCAACAACAACAACAACAACAATCCATCATCATCAATATTGTGTGTTTGCGTGTCCAATTTTAGAGTGTATAAATAAAAATATTATATATAGAACCATATTTAATTTTATACAACACACACCCAACATCAATAACAACATAGTTGCCAACCCCACTGATATCAAATCTTTTTCCCACTCACTCAATCAACGAGTTACTACTACTACTCCTGCTACAATAACAAAATGTAAGTGTGTTTAAAAATTTTCTTTTATTTTTATTTTGTAAATTTTCAGAGAGGTCATTTAGTGGAATTACCTCCCACCCAGACACCAGTTTTTTGAAAAAGGAACTCAAAATTTGATATTGTGTGTTTTACTTTTTTTTTCTTTCAATCTTACCACCTCTACCACATATGCTTTTATTTGCGCAATATAGCAAGAGTGGTAGTGGTGTGTGTGTGTATATCTAAAGAATAGAGTTGAAGATACCTTTCAAATTTTAAAATCAATTCCCCTTTTACCACATCACACACATACACACTTTCAATTGCCATATTTGGTAGTAAGCTAAAGGTGGAGTGTGTATGTTCACCACCCTTTATCTATTCTCTATCTATTTTATTGTGTGTATAAATATGTATTTGTTTCATCAAAACACCCCTCTTTTACTTTTTTGGATTTTAACCCATTCATTTTAAAAATACCACCCCCACCCTTTGTCACAATATAAATAAGAAAAAAAAAAAAAAAAAAAATCATATGTATATATCTCTCTTTCAATACCACCACCCCACACCCACATATGTTCACCAAATCTATATGATGTTTTTAATTGATCACACACTCAATCACAATTATATATGACACATATGGTATTGAATAGATGTTGTGGTGTGTGTGTATTATTAAAATAAATAATAGTTAAGAGATATTGGAGCTGACATCGTTTGAAATTTCACCCTAAAAATAATTGTTTTACCCTTTATTTTTTTTAGCATTTTCTTTCTCTCTATAATCAATAGATTGTTTCATATCAAATCGATTTTTAGTGGTGTGTATTTTTATATTATGTGTGTGTGTGTGTGTTTATTGTGTGGGTAAAATAGAAAGAGAGAGAAGAGAAAAAACATAGGATATCATTCTGTTGTTTGATCAAATACCTATTCAAATTTGGGATGTTCTTATATGGGGTGAGTGTGGTAAAGATTTGGGAGAGTGTGATGTGAGTGGTGAGTACCACCACTAATTATATATGGTGGTGGTGGAATTGCCAAAAAAAACACCACACCTGTCTATAATCTTCGCCTAAAGCCCATTTTCCATCAATAGTAACAATATCAACTTTTTTTTTTAAAAAAAAAAAAAAGTATTTAAAAAAAACATATTTGCATATTGTTATAAATAATAACAAGAAAAGTGTGGAATTTATTCCAAAATCAAAAAAAAAGTATACAACAATTATCCAAAAGGAAAAAACAAAATATTTTTTTATAACACAACAATAGTGTTAATAATAACAATATTATTTTTAATATTTTCCAGTTTAAAATTCAATTCAGCAAACCTAATGTACATATCTCTACATCACAACAAGCACATTTTTAATAATCATAAAAGCATCATATATCTATCTATTTTTTTTATTTTTTTTATCAATTCAAAAAATAATATTTTTGTTTGAATTGAATTATAATATTGCCTATTACAATTATTATTATTGTTATTGTTCTTACTGCCATTACTGCTGCTGTTGCTACTGTTGCTACTGCTATTGTATAAATAAGAACAAGCAATTTTTTAATAATTATTATTTAATAATAAATATTACTGCTTGATTGTTTGTGTTTTAATAAATAGTGTGTGTGTTGTGTGTATCCTTTTCCTTTCTCCAAAAAACCAATAACAATAATAATTTATTATTTATTTATTTATTTATTTTTTTCCAGTGGTAAAATTTATTTCTGTACCCTATAGGTATAAATATAAATAATTAATCTATCTACTACACTTTACACTGCTGTCTGATAGCCGTTGTATTATTTTTGTGGTTTAATTTTTTTTTTTTAAATATTGTTAGTGTAGTGAAATATTAGTGTTGTGTATTATCACTGTGTGTGTAGTTATTTAGTGATTGTGTGTTTATCTTTTAAATTAAAACCATCTCTTGTATTTTTAATGGGTTATTTTCCAGTTTTTGTGTCTTGTGATTGATTTCTTTATATTTATTTTAATTTTTAAAAACATTTTATTTATTCAAAAACCTCTTTGATTTTCTTTGTATATTAATAATTAATTTAAAATAATAGATAGATTTTTTAATTCAACTCTATAGTAGTAATCATTTTTTTATTGGAAAAAAGATTTAATATCGCACCAAAACAACAAATATATATTTCTTGTAAATTAAATGTAAATACTTTATTAGTTCATTATAAAATAATAAATATATTGACATAAAATATAGAATATAAATCAACACTATATAGAATGGATATAAATAGTACAACAGAAATGTATAATCCAAATAATTTATATACCAATGTTCCAATTATGGGTACAATCAACTCTAATGGAAATATTATACATCAATCACCATCATCATATCCAACTTTTATATCATCTTCATGTGGCGTTTCATTTCCAGTGTCAAACACACCACCAACTAGTGTGATTGGTAATGAAATGTTTAACTGTCACTCACCAGTTTCATATTTTCACTCAAATATCAATCAATCACCTGCTATATCACCTGTTCAATCACCACATTTAGGATCTTCACCAAGACCATCAGTTAGATTATCATCACCAATATCATCACCATTATTCCAATTTACCAATCAAACTCCAACCACCCCACCAATGATGAATTTAAATCAAAATTATATGGTTAAAATGACTGCTGATGATTATAATAATAATAATAATAATAACCAACAACAACAACAACAACAACAGCAACAACAACCAGTGACATCGGCAAATTGTTCACCTTTAAAGGTGGTAACTGGTACAAAGAGATCACTTTTACAAGAGTCTTTTAAACCAGTTAATCTTTCAAATATTATGCCACAACCACCACACCCAACAACCATGTCACCAACATCATCAGCATCAAATACACCAACCATAAATTCATCAGCTTGTGTAATTGCACCTGTAACACCAATGTTTGGTCAACAAATGTATCCAACACCATCTCAAATTGTACCATTATTACCAATATCAACAAATACACCAACCATGTCAAGTCAACAACAAATTCAACAACAACAACAACAAATCCCACAACAATATGTACAACAACAAATTCAACCAATTAGTTTTTATCATCCATATGCATATTCAATTGATGGTCAATCATTTGTAGTACCAGATAAACAAATCAATCTCGAATCACCTCGTCAACAATATCTTTTCAATTACGACGATAATAATATTTATCTCTCCAATGTTTGTCCAGTTGCTTATCAAATTCAAGTCCCAACTCCACAACAACAACAACAACAACAAAAAGATATTCAACAACAACAACAACAAGTATTTATGTACGAACCAAATACTTTTGATAATGGTCAACATGTTGATAAAAAATTAAAAGTTGATAATAATAGAGTAAATCTTTATAGTTCAACTTCATCAGATTTATCTATTGACAATAATAATCGTAACAACAATAATAGTAATAATAACAATAGTAAACAATTATGTGGAGTTTGTAGAATTGATATTGAACAACAACAACAACAACATATATTATCATGTTTAGCCTGTGGATTTTATTTCCATAAAGGTTGTATTTTAAATCAAAATTCTACTCATTGGGTTTGCAATAATTGCCAAAGTCTTCAAACAGATTATACAAACCCAATTAATTGGATAGATCCAAATGTACAAAATAGTCAACAACAACAACAACAACAAGTTGTTACAAACCAACAACAACAACAAGAACAACCACAATTATTAAACCAATCAACAACTAGTAGTGAAATTTACGAGTCACCAAGTAGTACCACAAATAAATCTGATCAATCAGATAGTGAAGCCGAAACTGAAGAAAACTCAGATGAAGAAGAGGACGAAGAAGATGATGAAAAACCAACTCAAAGTAAATCAAACCTTTCTTCGACTCATACTTCTCATACCAATGAAGCCAAAGCCAAAGGACATTGGACCAAAGCTGAAGATGAAAAACTTAAATCTTTGGTTGATATCCATGGTACCAAAAGATGGAAATATATTGCTTCTCTTTTATGTTTAAGAAATGGTAGACAATGTAGAGAAAGATGGTCAAATCAATTGGATCCATCCATTAAAAGAGATGCCTGGACTCTTGAAGAAGATAAAATTATTTTGGAAGCTCATGCTAAATATGGAAACAAGTGGGCCGAGATTTCAAAATTAATTCCAGGTAGAACCAATTGTGCCATCAAAAATCATTGGAACTCTACAATGAAAAGAAAATTAAGTAGAAAACAATATGACTTTCCAATTCCATCTAACTCTGATTCAAGTTCCCCATCCTCTTCTCCTTCTTCTACTACTTCCTCCCTCTCCTCTGCTTCAACTACTACTGGTAACAATGATATTGGTAATAATCATATTATTTCTCCACCCACCATCACTTCTACTCCCACATTCGTATCACCTTCTCCTCTCATCATCGCAAACACTGACAATAAAGGTGTAAGTGAAAAGAATAATATATGTATTGTACCAACAATTACTAATATCAATACTTCCGAATCTTCTTTCACCATTTCTTCATCTTCTTTTCCCAATTCCCAAAATAGCCAAGCAATAGAATGTAACAATAACAATAACAATAACAACAACAACAATAATAATAATAGTAATAATAATTTTTTAGATGGAGTTTCTTCAAATCATTTAATTAATTTTAATATGGATTATCGAATTAACAACGAAAATACTATTTATTTTGAACAACAACAACAACAACAATATCAACATCAACATCAACAACAACAACAACAAATTTCAATTCAACAACCAACTATTCCTCAAATGACATTAGTATTTCCTCCATCTATAATAAATAGAACCGAATCTGTAAATGAAATTAATAACAATAATAATAATAATCATTCATCAATTTCTACACCAACTTCAACACCAAGATCATCAACATCAACACCAAGATCTAGAAAACAACAACCAACTGATACACATTGTTTTTGTTGGATTTGTGAATCAATAACTTTTCTTCCAAGAAGTTCAGATATTAAATCACACAAACAACATATTCTCACCAAAGAATATTGTAGTTATTTTAATATCCCATTCCCAAATCCAGAATTATTATGGACTCCAGAGCATAATAATAACAACAATAGTGGTGGTGAACAAACTAAAAAATATTATATTTGCCATGCTCATCATAGTTCATTTAGAAGAAGAATTGCAAAGAGTAATAGCGATGAAAAGTTACAACCATACAATTCAAATTCTATGACATCAGGTGATATCCCACTCACACCTGAAGATCAAGTCATTCTTGGTATTCGTGAAGCTAAAAATTGGTCCGATTTGGATGGAATCATGAAAATGAAAAATGACAAAACTAAATCTGATACCTGTAAAATTGATTTACTCAAACTCTACGAGACCTTGATTTCCACCAGTTCCATTCCTCTTGAAGAATGCTTTTTAGAACTATACGAGGTATTCAATATCAAGGCCAAATCAAAAAAGATTAAATCACTCTCCTCTACCTCGTCTGCCTCACAACTCTGCCACACAAACACTGGTGGCCACAGTAGCGGTAGTTTGGTTCCCAATGGTTATTCATCACCCCGTGACATCTCCTCTCCTCGTGAATCACCTCGTGACTCTTCTTTGGATCTTGACACCTGTTCCATCAACAAAAAGCTCATCAAAAACAATATCAAATTTAAAATCAAGAATCTTTTGGTCACTTTTCCCCACTTGAATTTCTATGGCTCTGCAAAAGATTTCCACCTCCAAAGACTCCAAAAAGTGCCTGAAATCCTTTTGGTCAAAGATAATATTCATCTTAAAAAGAAGTTTTTAGATTGTTAATAATTATAATCCAACCCAGTATATTTTATTTAAATGATCATTCTTATCATTTTTTTTTTCTCTTTTTTTTCTTTTATGATCCTCTTATTGTAAATTTGGAATAAAATAAAAATATATATAAAACTACTATTATTATTAAAAGGTATATCAAATAATTCTTTCTTCTTTAAATTTTCCCTTTTGTTTATTTTTGTGATCCTCACACAGATGATACATCTATATAATATCCATCAAGATATATGTATGTGCATTGTGTTTTCTATTTGATTGATTATATACTATTTTTAATTATTTATATTGTATATCGATCTATATTTATTATTATTCTTATTATAACATTGTTTAGTTGTCAGCTTTTTCAACAACTGGTTCAGTGACAGCAGCAGTAGCTTGTTTCTTTGGACATGGTTTGCCATCAGTTTTTTTGCAAACAGATCTAGCATGACATCTAGTGTATCTGTTACAGTCAGAAATACCCATACCTAAACCAATACCTATAGATTGTGAATTTAATGATTATATATAGTGATTAGTAAATGATAGATATCTATCATAGTCGAGTCAATAGTATAGATAATTACCACCACCAAATAACATAGCAGTACCAATAACCTTTAATCTACTAGCTATAATAATAGTTTAGTGTTAGTATGAAATATCCTTGTCAAGATCAATGTTTTGTTGATTATCATCATCCATCATAACTATAATCGTTATTGATGTTCATAATGATAACTGTTGATGTTCATCATTATAATACTTACTAACTAATAATAAACCTAATGGAGCAACTAAACCATAGGTAGTTTTCTTGAGAATGGCTTCAACGCATTTCTCTGTGGTGTTGATAAGTTTTTGATCTTCTGTAGTAATAACTTTTTGTTCACTCATTGTATTGTTTTATCTGTATGTAATAAATGAATGTCAGAATTTTCTAACTTCAAAATTTTAGAAAAAAAAAAAAAAACAAAAAAAAAAAAAAAAAAATAAAAACAACTATATAT